>JAECUM010034956.1:0-30252 GCA_016617855.1 Megalonaias nervosa
TCACCATCAACGGCCAAAAACTCAACGTAGTAAATTGCTTCACCTACCTTGGCAGCACACTGTCACAGAGCGTCACTATTGATGATGAGGTGAACCTCCGCATTGCCAGAGCCAGTGCAACTTTCAGCAGACAGTATGCCAAAATCTGGAATAGAAGAGGCATCAGCATCCAGACCAAACTAAAGGTCTACAGGGCAGTTGTGCTCCCCACACTACTTTACGCATGCAAAACGTGGATGGTGTACCAGTGTCACGCCAGGAAGTTGAACCACTTTCACACCACATGTCTCAGGAAAATCCTCAACATCAAGTGGCAGGACAAGGTTCCAAACACTGAGGTACTCACCCAAGCAGGTGTCCCCAGCATCCACACCATCTTGATGCAGTCCCGGTTACGTTCTTTTATGTCGAGCTTCAGCAAGGACAACGATCCCATGGAGGTCAGAAGAAATGCTTCAAAGACAATCTGAAAGCTGCCTTGAAAGCGTTCAACATAAAGCCTGATTCCTGGGAGCAAACAGCAAGCGATCGAGTCACTTGGCGTTCCTCCATGCTCAAAGGCTCCAAGTTGTGCAAATCTAGCAGGACAGCAGTCCTCCCCTTTTGTTTTCCACTGTTATAATGGAGGTCATGGCTGACTCAGAAGGCACTCTTATTGGAGGAAATGCTTAACAAGCAGGTAGTGGAGATTGTTTGCAAGTCAAACTTCTCAGGCTCCTCATTCTACTCTTTTATGGTGCCAGAAGGAAATGGAAAGCTTGGACCATTGATCGATTTGAATCTGTTAATCAAAATGTTCATAGTCACTCCAGAGTTTAAGATGGAGACAGACTGATGGATAAGACGTGCCTTTGGGATAGACTAGTTCATAATTAGTCCCAATTTGTCGGATGCCTATATCATGCACGATACTCAGAAATGGAGGCTTTGCCTCATTGCAGTTTGTTTGGGGTTTCTGGAGTTGTTTTTTTTTAGTGTCATTATTCCCTCAAGGCACATCATACAGATTGTTGAACTGGGTTGATTCCCAAGAAGCTTTGACTTTTCTGTCAAAATTTCTGCATCTCCTCAATGTCTTCCTCTTGGATCATCTGATGAATTCTTTGCAACCAGATGAAATCACAAGCTACCCACCTTTGTGTTGTTGGTGCAAGATCCTGAAGCCTGGGCATGGACACTTTTGATCAGCTGGAATGAAGTCTTGGGTTATGCTTTCCCTCTGACAGTGCCAATTTCCAGAGTGATTTGGAAGATAAAAGATAAGATGTGTTAGGCAATGCTGCATGCTCTTATCAAATGAGACAAATCCTGGATCAATCCCCAAAAAGACTAATGTGTTTCCCAACCTGCTCAAGCAATGGAGAATGAAGATCTTCCATTCCTGCCAAGACAGACTTTATTTTCAGGCTTTTGCTAGGAATTCCTTGCACAGGGAAAAGACTTTCAGTCTTGGAGGAAATCACACAAACTAGAAGGCCATCATTTTACGCTGGTGATAGGACAACACCACTCTTTTGCAGGATTACATCCTTCTACTGGATAATTTTTTTTTTCTGGTTCTTTGAGGATAAAAATTATCCCCATATACAATTAAAGGCTATCACACCATATCCCAGTAACAATTAAGGGCTGTAACACCATGATTTAAGATACCTTCAGATACAATGGAAGATCAGATGACAGTGATAGCTTATTCATTGTACAGTTTCAACGCTACTGAGAAATTGTGATAAAGTCAAGATAAGGAATAGGTTTGTTCCTGAACTGGAAAGCCCTTTCATTTAGCAAAAGGCCAGGAATTTTCAGATGCTACTTATCGCAGTAAAATAGGTAATTGACTTCTAATTTTTTACTGATGATGAGTTTTCTTTATTGAATTCTTGCCAGAATTTTCTGAGGTTGTGGAACTCTTTAGTTAGATGAGGTACAATTGCAGTATATATCATTTAGGTGTTTCCCCAGAATATAGTTGATCCAAGCCCTCAGGTGATTGGGTTGGTCAAATAGACTGGTTACCCTGTAGTCAGCTCCATATCAAATCCTCTAAATTCAGAACTTTGTCGAAGACCTCGCTATCATACGTGTACTTCCTTGTGACTTTGTATTCAACTTCTAAAGTGAGGAAATTGCTTGGTAGACCCTAACTATTTGCCGTTCCACTCAGGTGGTTTTGTTGCTTTGATGACAAAGCTGTAGGATGTAGTAAAGAATGGGGTACCATCTAGGTAATCAGAAAGTTATCATTTGCTCTCTCTCTCTCTTTCTTATTGCTAGAATTTTCTAGAGAAATGGAACTCCAGGATGAAGTTAATGCACTGCAAGACTTCACTCAGAATTCTAATAAAAGTGGGTATGTTGGACATAACTTTCTAAACATAGGCCTCTTGCTTAAGTGGGTGATTTGGTATCACAGTCAGAGGTTCCTCAAAATCAAATATGCCTCATTATGAAGTCAGTACATGGGACAAGGGCCATCTCTGACCACCTTGCATTTCATCACAACTGTTTTATTTGGAACATAATTTAAGCTGTTAGCTAGCATGCACAGTTGATTTTCTCTAGTTTTTACCACTATGGGATTTAGCCTTATGGAAAAAGGACCAAATTTGGTGGGCCCAGTGGAGGTTGCCTTGACATCCACCAAATTTTCTTGATTCCAGCACAACCTCATCACTGGCATTGGTTTGAAGCTGGAGTTGCCATGAAATTTTATTTTGGCATGGAAATGGCATGTTTCTTCTTCTTCTCATAAAGCTTCATCCTATTTATGACTTGCTAAATTTCATTGTGATACCCTGGCTGTGCTGGTACTTTTATTAGGAAAATAGTCTTACCATTACATGAGGATCTTATCATGATATACATCCACCGGTGGGCAGTTACCGAAGTAGTGTTTCGATACTCTTACATTTCCTCCTTACGTTACCTATTTTCCTAATATAAATGTGATTGGGTAATGTATTCCATGAAGAATGGAAATTTATATTATAAATTATTTCTTAAAGAATACTTAATCACATTTCATATAAACCCTGCCAAACCTCACAAATGTAATCATCCGTAAATTAATAAGTATCTGGTATACACAGCCACCTAGCAGAGTCAGGGGAGGTAATTATGAAGGCATTTTGAATGAATTTCTTTGTGGAAGCTGTTGTTATAGTATATAGACAGGAAAGACATTTTTGCATATTTTGGGGTTTATTTGGGAGGTAAGCAAAGTTAAAATTTTTATCATAGATGTGATAAGATGTATTCTTGAAAACATAATTTACAATAACAAATTCATTTCTCAGTTGAGTAATATTCTCAGAAACAATTTCTTGCCTTTATCAAACCTCACACTTTTACAGAATTTTTAAGATCATTCTGATTCAGCATTGAAAAGTCATGAACTTTTTTTAACAATATTAATGGAGTACACACATATTAAGTTATTCCAACTGATGTAGATGATGAGTGGACTTACAGACTTGTTTTCTTTTGCAAAATCCTTTCAATAAAAATCAACATTTTTGATGTGATCAGTGACAGAACAGTTTTTTATATATTTTATTTGTTGCTGTTTTTAGTGGCTGTTGAAGAAGCAATGGATTTACGCCTTATGATCAAGTCAGCTGACAGGGAGCGAGATAGCTTGAAAGCCAGGCAGGCAGCCCTGTCAGAGGCTGACGCTAGACGAGAGCAGAAGGTTGAAAGTCTGAAAACTAAGGTTGGATATCTAACACTACATCTGTTGAGTTCCTGAAGTATTTATAATTAATTGATCACTTCTTGTAAAAGTCATTTAACATAAAAGAAAATTTGGGGATTAAATGTAATAACTACCAAATGTGTCTTCATTTGTCAGTTTGGATGATTAAACTTGTTATATCTAATACATTTATAAGTATATTTTCATTAAAATGTAATAAGTTTGGATGTGGCATTGTCAAGTGATGATCACATCATAACAAGATCAGAGGGTCATGATTTCTATCATCCAATTTTAGACAGAACTGTTGCACGGCACTTGACCACACTTGCTCCAGTAAATGGGTAACAAATTACTGTGGGAGGGGATGGTGTGAACCTAAAATAGGCTGGCATTCCAGGCAATCACTCAACCTCTTCACTAAAACAGAGTCAGCTCCAGATCAGGGGTCAAGCTAGACTTAAATTTTAGGGAGAAGTGACTTCTCCTTTTGGGCAGAACAGGGAGAAGTGGGAGCTAAACAGGGAGAAGTGGAAGCTAAACAGGTAGAAGTGAGACCAAAGCAAGAAATATGATATATATATATATATATATATATATAGCTGCATTATCTTATTTTAATTAAATGCTCTATTTCTCAGTGTGCTTTTAACAGTTTTAAGCAATGCCTTATTTTCAAGTTGAAAAATACGTGTTTTATGTTTATTATCAACACATTTTGTACGTGTATAAAAATTATTATATTCATACCCATTCTATTCATACTTGTAATATATGTGTGTTTGGATTGAGGTAAATGCAGTGTGTTTTGGCCATATGAGTTAAAAGCACATCAGAAGCTATACATTGTAATTAATTTTAACTGATAGCCGTAACAAGATTAGAGTCTTGTAATTGCAAGTTGGTAATAATGCCTAATAAAGTACCACTTAATTATTTTATTTTCTGTTAAGTTTTGTGTAAAATTGCAGTCAAAAAGATTTCTAGCATTCTTTGAAACAATCCCTAATACATGTACATAGGAATAAATGCACAAGAGATTTCAAACCATATCTTTGTCCTGATTCCATTGTTTCTGATAAAACATTGCTGTAACTATTCATAGACAACACACTGAAGCACTAAAGTCGATATATAACTAAATTGGACTTTTTTCTCCCCCAACCAAAACATCCAAGAACACGTATTGCACAATGTGAGTGCATCTGTTTTTAGAAAGAGGGCTTTTCTTAATATAATTACTCACTTTCTTGCTTCGTTACAAACATTCATTAATAGGACTGCATATTTATGGTTGTATTATTTGTCTACGTACTGGTAATAACGATATGCATTGGTTAAATAGTATTTGCTTCATTACTATATATACTTTTCGTATTTTCATGAAAATTAATTACGGTATGTCAGAAAACAACCTTGACCATGGAGCATTGTTTCGAATTCCACAAGAGATTGTCACATGTTTCTGACCTACATTATTAAATATTTAGGCTAAATCTTCTATCACATAATATTTAAACTTTTTTTCATTATAATATTATATTTTCCTGAATCTATTTGCCCAATTATTTACAAATACAGACAGTTTAATGAAGTGGTATATCATATACGCAGCGATGTCTGCCATTACAAGTTCATTTACAGTTTCAAACTGATTTTATACAGAAAATACACAAATATGGCCGCTGAAATCTCCATTTATAAAAAAAACAAAAAAATAAAAAAAAACTCTTCACCGATCATATTTTTTAAAAGCAAATTACTATTTGCATATTGATGTTTAAATTTCGAAACAGAATTTGGTACATTTTCATCATAGCACAGTATGCCCAACTTCATGAAATCAAGCAGTGATGTCTTGCTCCGGAAAGGGTTAATGGTCAGTTAGCTATTAAACTTGCATGTGAATGTGCAAGAATTTCTTTGTCGCCGTAAGCTGATTGGTATCAATACCACGTAAATACATTTCACCTTGGGTTAAGAACAGTGCCAGAACTGGCTACAGCAAGGGGGCATCTCAAAAGTCATAATCTACAGCCATTTTACGTCCGAAAAATCAGAGGGCGAAGTCGTTTTCGCTTTTCTAACAGAAGAAGGCGAAGTTTACATTTCTCAGGTGACTTTTTAGCCCACTTCGCCTGGTAGCATGACCCCTGCAGATATAACAAAGCTCCAGAAGATTTTAACAAAGCATTATAATTTACTGGTAAGACCAACAAAAAAAAAATTTTTCCTATTGCACTGGTTTTAAAATTAGGGTAGATAGGTAGGTTTTTTGTTTTGAAAATATATATTGTATTGATTAGTATATATGATGTACTAAGAGCTTTATGTATTGGGCTAAACCAGCTCAGTTAGATACACAAATCGATTTTGGGAAATTTTTTTAGTTTAAAAAAAATTTGGTGGTGTGTAGGGTCGGCTATGAAAAATAAAGATAGTCGGCCAACTGGTTTCACATTTTTGGGTGCTGAGGAGGGGTCTAAAGAGAGAAGGTTCAACAAAGCATTATAGTTTACTATAATAAAAAAGAGAAGATTTAACAAATCATTATAGTTTGTTTTTTTTAAATAAGAAGATTTAACAGCAAAAGAAGAAAAGAAGACTTTATCAAGCATTATAGTTTACTAAGAAACAAAAGATTTGACGAAGCATTATAGTTTATTAAGAAAAAGAGAAGATTTAACAAAGCATTTTAGTTTACTAAGAAACTGAAGATACCTGATGATAAACTAAGGTACAAGTTAAACTTATGTGTTTCAACATTTGTAGTTTGTGGCAAAGGACTCTCTGTTCTCTCTTCATTTGAGTCAAAGACATATCACTGTAGAGTCCACAATCATTTTGTTGTCTCTGTTCATATGTCCATACATGCATATGACCATGCCCAAGATGAAGTTTTTATGTAGTCAGTTTCTCAAGTACAGTTGACCACAGAGTCATGTTACTTGATTTGTGGATGCATCTTGATGTGTACGGTGCAAAAATACAAAAAAGTATGGTGGGAGGCTCAACATGCAAACCATGGCTAGTTACATGTTGTACAAGTTACTAATAGAATAATTTACCCCATAATCATGACATGCATGTACTAGCACAAGGTTTCAGTGTAAATTATCGTTTCATTTCTGCTTTTCATTTCATTGGTAAAAGACTTTTATATACAAGATTTTCTTGAACTTGTATAGTAAATGGATTTTACTGAGCACATCTAATTAAATCAGTCAGGACCTAATTGGAAATTTTACATGTTCATCCTTTTCTCTATAACAGCTGATGCAAACAGAGCTTCTAATTTTGACACTAACAAAAGAGAAGAATATGTTGGAAGAACAATATCAGAAACTGCAGGTAATTAATGCAATGGAAACACAATATTAGAAACTACAGATAATTTGCACAATGGAAGAGCAATATCAGAAACTACAGGTAATTTACACAAGAGAAGAACAATATCAGAAACTACAGGTAATATACACATAGAAAAATAATATTAGAAACTACAGGTAATTTAAATTTATTAGTCATACCTTGGAACATGGAATTCCTCATGACAGCTTCTTATCAAGTGCCTGCATATAGCAGATGTTGAGATATGTATTTTAGTGTAGTGGCGAGAGTGACGTAAATTGGAAGAATTTGTGTTAAAATTTTGTGTTTACATTTCTTTGCCACATATGATAGTGGTATGGCATATTTTGTTATCCTCAACCATGTGTCTCTCTATCCATCACATCTTTGTTACGTTTTGTATTTAGGTTGTTATTCCCCAATACAATAGTGGTAGCAGGACAAAGTGTTATCATGGTCCTTAATCTGTCCATCAATCATTCCTTGGTTAAATTTTATGTTCGGGTTTTTATGCCCCAGTACAATTGTGGTAGTGACATATTGTTACCATTGCCCTTGTGTCTGTCTGTGTCTGTTCATCATACTTTGAATAAGTTTTGAAATTAGGTCATTTCAGGCACACAGTGTGGGGGAAATCTTGTCTAGTGGACACATTTTAATTGAAAAAATAATATACAATGGTGGTAGATCAAAATCTGACTGGCAAGAAAGAAGTAGCAGTCTTTCAAATCCTTGATTCACAGGGACAAGTAAACTATTCTCATATCATATCTTTTCATTCAAAGACTACAATTCATTGGGACAAGTAAACTGTTCTCAAACCCTTTATTTTCATTCAAAGACTATGAGTCATTGAGACAAGTAAACTGTTATCAAACCCTTTCTTTTCATTCAAAGAATATGAGTCATTGGGACAAGTAAACTGTTCTCAAACCCTTTATTTTCATTCAAAGACTACAATTCATTGGGACAAGTAAACTGTTCTCGAACCCTTTATTTTCATTCAAAGACTATGAGTCATTGGGACAAGTAAACTGTTCTCAAACCCTTTCTTTTCATTCAAAGACTATGAGTCATTGGGACAAGTAAACTGTTCTCAAACCCTTTATTTTCATTCAAAGACTATGAGTCATTGGGACAAATAAACTGTTCTCAAACCCTTTATTTTCATTCAAAGACTATCAGTCATTGAGACAAGTAAACTGTTCTCAAACCCTTTATTTTCATTCAAAGACTGAGTCATTGGAACAAGTAAACTGTTCTCAAACCCTTTATTTTCATTCAAAGACTATGAGTCATTGGGACAAGTAAACTGTTCTCAAACCCTTTATTTTCATTCAAAGACTATCAGTCATTGAGACAAGTAAACTGTTCTCAAACCCTTTATTTTCATTCAAAGACTATGAGTCATTGGGACAAGTAAACTGTTCTCAAACCCTTTATTTTCATTCAAAGACTACAATTCATTGGGACAAGTAAACTGTTCTCAAACCCTTTATTTTCATTCAAAGACTATGAGTCATTGAGACAAGTAAACTGTTCTCATAGCCTTTCTTTTCATTCAAAACCTATGATTCATTGGAACAAGTAAACTGTTCTCAAACCCTTTATTTTCATTCAAAGACTACGAGTCATTGGAACAAGTATACTGTTCTCATAGCCTTTATTTTCATTCAAAGACTACAATTCATTGGGACAAGTAAACTGTTCTCATAGCCTTTCTTTTCATTCAAAGACTATGATTCATTGGGACAAGTAAACTGTTCTCACAGCCTTTCTTTTCATTCAAAGATTATGTTGTGTCAACATCCAGGCAGCTGAGATTTTAATATAAGCTGTGAAAACTTGTCAAAGTTTCCTTAAAACAAATCCCATTCAGATACGAATTATTAATATAATGCTTTTGTCTTGTGATCAACAGTAACAAAACTTCATACCCTTTCTGTCTTAGCCAGTAACAGAATAATTAATTTTAATAGTGTCAAATTTCTACTTATGTTGCTATTAATATTAGCTTGCTTAGTAGAGATGGTAATGTGATTGGATACTCATAGAAAGTTCTAAATGCAAAATTAGCATTTTTATGTTTCTTAAAAATTTAGTGGAATATTAAGTATCACTAATTTGAGTAAAATTTGTCCAAATATTTCACTATGATTAGAAACGGTATTGTTTGCTTTCGAAAGATAAATTTACCCAAGCTATGGCTTGGCCTATATTGCCCCTCCCATTTCGATGATATTGTATGCTTAAGTTGTATAGCATCAATTTGCTTCACAATTTTTGTACAAAAATAGAATAGATAGAACTTTTTATGCATGTGTCTCTCTCAACAGAGAGAGAATGAAGATCTCAGCATGACTGTCAACTTCAATGAGTCCAGAATCGATGAATTGGTAGAGCAAGTCACCACTATGAATGACGGAGCAGACCAGCTGAAGCATGAACTCCAGGTTAGTATTGTACTGGCAAGTAGGTTAATTGGCTTTATTGGCACTTTCAGCACTTCATATGTCTAAATTATGCAGACAAAATTTGGTGCCAAGTGCCTTTTCCAAAGACAATCTGCTGAGAGGATATAATTCCTGAAACCCTTGAAGTCAGATACTGACTAGATAGTGTACTAATAATTTTTATCAACAAGACAATAGGTAAGTCAACTGATACATATCTTTCAGTTATGTATCTGCATATATTTTTTTTTCAGTACTGGATATTAAGGACTGATTTCAAGTGATTATACTTACATGTATCTGGAAAGTCTATGGAATCCAACCTTGTGGAATGATAACATAAACTGGTTTTGATATTGAGAAATTCAGATAGTGTGATATGAGTAAGAATAATTTTTGTGAACCTACTCAGTTTGTTAAGATTTTTAGAGAAAGTTTTTTGGTGATACTTTCATTATGGACACAGCAAGCAAGCCCTGGCATTCTTGTCAATAATTCTGAGTCAAATTCAAATTTACGACAGATGACCTAAGTATGGAAAAATTAATAAGTTGAAAATTTGCAGATAGAAAAATATCCAAAGAAGTTATTCCTTTTATTTTGAGTGTCCTCTGACTAAAACTGAGTTCACAAACTTAATTGGAGCTTTGTTATTGATTCATTGAGTTTACAAGCGTAATTGGAGCTTTGTTCTTATTGATGAGTTTACAAGCTTGATCAGATCCTTGTTCTTAACTGACTGAGTTTACAAGCTTGATCGGAGACTTGTTCTTAATTGACTGAGTTACTAGCTTGATTGGAGCCTTGTTCTTAATTATTATATTGTTCATCAATTTTATATGATTTTAAACTATGACCATACTTTAGAAACTAAAGGGCCTTGGCAAGACTGGGATTACTACATAGATGGCACATCTTTGTGGGTCACTAATTAATCATCCTTTGTGTTTTATCATGAATTGTGCAAATATGCCATGTTGGTGGTCACCGTCAGGGCTGGTTCTGTATGGTTCCACTGAATCATCTTGATACTCTTTCACTTCAAATGTGTCGTAGGAATTTACATAGCACCTCTTCTACATCAGTGTTTATGATGCTAAAGAAAAGATTACAGCCATAGTACATGCATCAATCAGATGATGCATTCAGATATATCAGAGATTATTGGTATATATTAAAATTCGGTAACACCAGAGCCTCCTTTTGATAAATCCTTCAAGTTTTATTGAATTTTTACTGAAAAATAATGTGACTAAATTGTTGTGGCAGAAGCCACTGAGCTTGTAAATTGGCTTGCCTAAGCAAGTCCATGTCAATATTTTTATGTACAAATTTAATGACATTTACTATATACTTTAAGTCAAACATAGCAGTGTTCTTGTGAAATATAAACCAAAAACAATGATATTATAATATAAAACTTCAATTTTACATCTTGACAGAAATATATCAAAGACCCTCCCTCATCCAAAATTCTATTTGAATGAATCCCAATGATGTTTACTTCTTTATGACATTACCAAATAGTGGCAACAGTAATGGAACTGGGGTTTTTTTTGTATTGCAGGTAATGTTTTAATGCAGAAAAAAATACATTAGTAAAATGTTTATTTTATTCTCGGGACACTCACTAAAAATCCAAGGATGTGGCATCTGCATAACCAACATTTTTTTATAGTAAGTTCTTGATTTTTCTGATAAAAATCCAAATTTCTGTAGTTAATTAGGCATTCCCATAAGTGTCTCTTTCTGTAGGTAATCAGGCATTCCCTTAGGTGTCTCGTTCAGTGGACAATAAGGGATTCCCATGGGTGTCTGTCTGTATGTAATCTTCCCATAGATGTCACTTTCGGTAGGTAATCAGGCATTCCCATTGGTGTCTCTTTCTGTATCTAATAGGTATTCCTATGGGCATCTCTTTCTGTAGGTAATCAGGCATTCCAGTTGTGTCTCTTTCTGTAGATAATAAGATATTCCATTAGGTGTCTCTTTCTGTAGGTAATCAGGCATTCCAATAGGTGTCTCTTTCTGTAGGTAATCAGGCATTCCCAGGAGTGTCTGTCTGTATGTAATCTTCCCATAGGTGTCACTTTTGGTAGGTAATCAGGCATTCCCATGGGTGTCTCTTTCTGTTGGTAATAGTTATTCCCATGGGTGTCTCCTTCTGTAGGTAATCAGGCATCTTCATGGGTGTCTTTTGTTTTTAATATAAAGTCAACTCATGATTACTTAAAGTGTTCATCTTTGTCCTTTCAGACAGCAGTTCTCTAAATTCTCACAATTTCTTGTTGTCAGCAAAAATAAATATGAGATCACAATCAAAAGTTGTTTTTTTTTTTAATTTTGTGAAAGATTTTGCTTTCAACAAGAAATTAATATTTTTACTTACCTATTTAAATTGTCAGTTCCCTTCTGTAAACATTTTGCAGATGATAAAAGATTTCTTCTTTCCCAATGGGCAATCTGCATAGAGGACAATTCCTTCTATAATCTCAACAGTTTTGATATTGGTAACAATGCCATCAGTGTCACCAGATGCTATGTTCTCTGTAAACAGAGGTAGCCCTACATCAAAAAGCTGGCAATATTGTGTGCAAAGGTTTGGCAACAATATAACCTTATCTATAATATTACATGTGAGATGTTAATCATTGTTAATTCAAACTTAAAAAGTACTTGAATTTGAGGGATTGCATTGAAAACTTCTTAAAATTTGAAAAGGTTGGTTTTAGCCTTGATAACTTGTTGAATTTGTTGAAAAACTCCCTGAATTATCCCAAACTTACTGAATTTTCCGGAATTCAAGGAATTTATGTGAGGGAATGCAAACATTTTTAAAGTAAACAAAACATCACTTTGCAAAGTTAGAATTTGTGTTATATACATATTTCTTCAAATACAGTACCCAACCATACTATGTTAGGAATACAACCACCCTCTCACAAATCCAGCTCTCCCAATCATACTGCATTAGGAACACAACCACTCTCTCACAGATCCAGACCTCCCAATCATACTGCATTGAAAATACAACCACCATCTTACATATCCAACTCTCCTAAGCTGATTTGTAGCAATAAAAGTGCTAAAATTCATCTGCCAACCTAGGTGGCATTCAGACAAGAATAATCTCCCTTTAAATATAAACATTTTTGCTAAATCCCGCTTATACATAGGCTACTGCTGCTACTCATTCTGTGAACTTGTTTTCTTGATGCAATGATTTCTTTTTACTTTTAGAGTGATTCTAAGGCAGGGGTCGACAACCTATTGTACATAGCGTGCCACTTTTTTCCAGATTAATTACAAAATGAATGAGTGCCTGCCACCAGTCAGAGAGTAACACTGTTAAAATCGAGATTTTCGGCTGCCCTACATGTGCCACACAAAACTTCTTGATGTGCCACCTTGTGGCACGCATGCTGTAGGTTGCCAACCCCTGTTCTAAGGAGTTTTCTTGCACATGCATACTTCAGCAGTACTTCTATTTATTTTGCTCTTTATTCTATCAAAGATGAAGAATTAACACTCTAATTTCATTTTTCAAAATAAATGTCAGTGCCATTTTTTGTGACCTGCCATATACTCTAGAGTGCATAAATTCAGTTTTATGTATGTGAATTAAGTAATTGTCTTGTTTTACATGTCATAAGGTTTTTTATTCATGTAATTATAAAAGACATCTGTGTTAGTCATGAGGTCCACTTTCAATAAGCTTAGTGCATGGGGTGCAAACATTTAAAGTTGGCATAAGATAACTAGCTGTATGTATTGGAAAACTAGCTACCTGTGTGACTTGTATTGGAAAACCAGCTACCTGTGTGACTTGTATTGGAAAACTAGCTAATTGTGTGACTTGTATTGGAAAACCAGCTACCTGTTTGACTTGTATTGGAAAACCAGCTACTTGTTTGACTTGTATTGGGTGAGAGTCAGGCAGTATACAACATTTGTCATGATGGAAAAATATGTGAGCATTTCATGACTAAACATAGTCAGGGTGAGTGAGAAAGCAAGAAAACACATGATCAAGGATGCAAATGCTATGAGTACTGCCACTGACACCATGAACAACTTTTTACTGGTAGAATCATTGAAGGTGGAAAATGCACTGGAAAGCTTAAGTAGACCATAGCATTATGGGCATCACATAAAGCTCTTGACCCACCCTAGCCTAAGATTCTCTTAGTAATACCTATAGAATCAATTCCAGTTTTGTAATACAGCCAATGTGGACCACCAGTGACATCAGAGATTGGCAATGGTCAATACAGGTTCCAACATGGCTGCAACAAAATTTCCAAATGGACTAGATACAGTGATTAATACCCTGTCTTACCCCATACTGGCAACATGGAAACTGACAGTGGCATGAAAAAGTGAATGGTATTTACCCATCAGGAATGTGAATTTTCCTTCAGGAATGGATCAGCAGTGGTCAATACTGGCTCAAACACTCCATTAACTCACATCTGAAGGAACCAGAAATGGTGATAAACAATCCCTATCCCTACATCTGACAACTGGATCTGGCATCTCAAAGACTGCTCATATTCTGGTGAATTTTAATTCGTCTTGGCCAAAGGTTTTGGCCTTGTGTCCAAAACAGAATTTGCTAATATTCTGATATTGCTAAAAATAAATCACTGTTTGAACCTATGTCTTGAACTTCATTCAATCACCTCTCTCAGGATCTGCTTCCTAGTCAAATTATAGCTACAACAGGGTCACAGATATGCTGCCAGGCCACAGGATCACGGGTTTCCCACAGCAAAGGTTGCTAGTCACTCAACTTCTCAAAACCAGTGGGGGAAATGTCATGCAAATTATTTGTGATTCCTAAAATTTGTTTTTTTAAGAAACATAAATGAAAAATAAGGGTTTGTCAAATTAAGTCTTGGTCATCCATTTTGCCAGTGATCTCAATCAGACTGTACTAGGGTAGATTTAGCGTTTGAATACAAGCATCTGTATGATTGAGATCTGCTGCATCTTTGCAGAAACTCTCTAGGAGTTCCAATTTAATTGTTTCCTAAAGGGGTATAACAAACTGATCCATTGCTCAGCCAAAACAGAACTTTATGAATGTCAAAATGGATGATAACTGATTTCTTTATGGTAAGATCATCTGCTACAGTCATACTATCAAACAAGAGGAAAGATCATATGTTCTAGTGCAAACCAAAGATGTTGCACAAACCGATGACACAGAAATAGTCAGCACTTCGTCCACATCATGTGGAAGGGAAACTGAAGGCTGAGAGAAGAGAAGAAATGGAACTGAGCTGGTTAAGGAAAGAACCAATAAAAAGGGATGTGATGTGTTCTCTGTCAAGAATATAAGCAAGATAACACAGGCACATCTTTCCAACCTTAACTCAGTTACATTTTGAATCGTGGCAGAGTGCACATATTTGCTCAAGTAGTGACTCAGTATGGACAGGATTTAGTAAAACCCATCAAGGAGAGGTCACTTGTGTTATACTCCCACTTGGGTGGACAGATGAACTTAAGCACTTTATTGCTTGGTAGCGCTTGATTTGCAAAGTAGTGAAAATGCTTCTAATTAATTATGATTGGGTAAACATTATGAAAACAGCATATGTTACTCCAGAATTGTTTCTTACCCACCCCAACCAAAACTATTTTTTAAATTTCAACAAATGGGATTAATTGGGTGGATGAAATAACATATGATAGGTATTTATGCAGCGATAAACAAAATAAGATGGATAAACTTCAGTTTCAGCATGGAAGAAAAAAGCTCGTTGAAAACCTTTTCTCAGTCCTTGCAGCTCCTTTAACAGTCCTTGATAAAAGCAACTCTGGGACTGTGAGAACTATGTGTATAGTAAGAACAATGCAATATTAAGTTTGATATGTTTTCTTAAAAGTCATGAAGATTCTTTTACTCGTACCATATATTATCCTTCTGTATATTTTGCAAGGTTGTCCAGCAGAAATTTGAAAAAGAGAAGGAGTACTCCTCATCATTAGAGAAACAGAGATACTTGGAGGGAGAGGAGGCAGTAAGTAACCCTAATTCTAACCATAACTGTCACCCTAACTTTCACTTTTGTCATTAGAGAAACAGATATTCAGAAGGAGAGGAGGCAGTAAGTAACCCTAACCCACATCATTTGAGAAACAGAAATATTTGAAAGGAATGGAGACAGTAATCTTTGACATGGTTTCAATCTCATTATTCATTTGAACAAAGAATGAGGGCACCCATTGAAATAATGTCATTCTATTGCTGGGCAAGTAAACTGTACCCAGAACATGGTGTGCACTGTTCATTCTGGTACTGGGGAAATACAATGTGTCAACAGATCCCTGTGTACACTGTACAGCTGGTCAAATCAAATATGCTAACAGATCATGGTGTACACTGTTTATTCTGCTTCTGGGCAAATCAAATATGCCAACTGATCACTTTTCATTCTACTGCTTGGCCAGTAAAATGTGCTAAAAGATTATGGTCTACGATGTCCATTCTATTTTTTATTTTAAGCAAATCATGTAGATTCATGTCTGTTAGACAAGAACTGGTTCAGTGGTTAAAATGTTGGACTCGTGAATGGAAAGGTACAGGTTCAATTTTCCACTGTCGAATTGGCCCTGACCCTGTATTCTCAACATTTCTTGAGAAAGAGACTCAAGCTTACCCAACATCAGATTTGATACTGAAGGTGCACCTATGTAAATGAAATTTGGCAGCCTAGTAGAGAGAGTCGAGTTTAAAAAGTCTGAAAGTTTTGTCATTCTAGCATTGTTCAAATTAAAGTTATGGACTGTCAGTTTTCTGATTTAAAACTAGTTTCTTGTTAAGAAAATTTAAAAAATACATAGCCTGATTGGCCTGCATGGTATCCTTGGGCAAAATGCTTTACCTACCTCAGCAAGATATTTTGGTTTGCTATGGTTTGGTGCTCTATGGCATACCAACACAAGTAGGTTATTTACTGCTGAAACAACAAAGATTCAAACCCGCACCCTTGCAATGATGAGTCCAGTACACTAACCACTGACCACCATAGCTCCTCATCAACAAGATCTAACATTCAGTGTTGGTCTGATGTAAAATAGCAACCCTGTCAAACACATCTGCCAGAACATTTTGTGACATCTTTGCACTTTACATATATATATATATATATATATATATATATATATATATATATATATATATATATACATATTTATCTATTTATTTATTTATTTATACACACACACACACACACAAACACACAGAATGGTAAATATGGTGGTCATTTTAATGTTTAAACCTTTTGCAGTGAAGTTTTATAATCACAAAAGGCATGTTGATAACTTTAGGAAATCAAAACAGTATAATATGAGTTGAAATTTTTGTCATGAATTTGATACTCAGTATAAAATGAGTTGAAATTTGTCATAAATTTGATAAACAGTATAACACGAATTGAAATTTATGTCATGAATTTGATATACAGTACAACATGAGTTGAAATTTTTGTCATGAATTTAATATACAGTACAACATGTGTTGAAATTTGTCATGAATTTGATATACAGTACAACATGAGTTGAAATTTTTGTCATGAATTTGATATACAGTACAACATGAGTTGAAATTTATGTCATGAATTTGATATACAGCATAACATGAGCTGAAATTTATGTCATGAATTTGATAAACAGTATAACATGAGTTGAAATTTATGTCATGAATTTGATATACAAGACAACATGAGTTGAAATTTTTGTCATGAATTTGATATACAGTATGAGTTGAAATTTATACCAGGAATCTGATAAATGATATTGAATTATTTGCATTTGTTACAGACTTGCCATATTTTGTGTATTCAATTTACTTTGATTTACTTATCTATTGATAATGAGGTTGCAATAAGTAACGAGAATGTTAACATAATTGGAATATTGAAAAAACATACCAAAAACTATGCGGTTTCTAAGGATATCAAAAAACATGCCAAAAGCTATGCGGTTTCTAAGGATGTCAAAAAACATACCAAAACCTATGCAGTTTCTAAGAATGTCAAAAATACATCAAAACTTATGCGGTTTCTAAGGATGTCAAAAAACATGTCAAAACCTATGCGGTTTCTAAGGATGTCTAAAAACATACCAAAACATATGCAGTTTCTAAGGATGTCAAAAGCCATGTCAAAACCTATGCGGTTTCTAAGGATGCCAAAAACACATGCCAAAACCTATGTGGTTTCTAAGGATATAAAAAAAATATGCCAAAACCTATGCAGTTTCTAAGGATATCAACAATACATACCAAAACCTATGCAGTTTCTAAGGATATAAAAAAAAACATGCCAAAAGCAAAGCAGTTTTCTAAGGATATCAAAAATGCATGTCAAAAGCTATGCATTTTTTAAGGACATCAACAACACATGCCAAAAACTATGCAGTTTTCTAAGGATATCAAAAATACATGCCAAAAACTATGCAGTTTTCTAGGGATATCAAAAATACATGCCAAAAGCTATGCGGTTTCTAAGGATGTCAAAAAACATACCAAAACCTATGCAGTTTCTAAGAATGTCAAAAATACATCAAAACTTATGCGGTTTCTAAGGATGTCAAAAAACATGTCAAAACCTATGCGGTTTCTAAGGATGTCTAAAAACATACCAAAACATATGCAGTTTCTAAGGATGTCAAAAGCCATGTCAAAACCTATGCGGTTTCTAAGGATGCCAAAAACACATGCCAAAACCTATGTGGTTTCTAAGGATATAAAAAAAATATGCCAAAACCTATGCAGTTTCTAAGGATATCAACAATACATACCAAAACCTATGCAGTTTCTAAGGATATAAAAAAAAACATGCCAAAAGCAAAGCAGTTTTCTAAGGATATCAAAAATGCATGTCAAAAGCTATGCATTTTTTAAGGACATCAACAACACATGCCAAAAACTATGCAGTTTTCTAAGGATATCAAAAATACATGCCAAAAACTATGCAGTTTTCTAGGGATATCAAAAATACATGCCAAAAGCTATGCAGTTTTCTAAGAAATATGAATTACTTTGCCATAATTCTTGCAATGAAAAACATTAAGTTTGTTTTCATTGAGAAGAAAAGTGGGCAGATTGACATTGTATTTCTACCATTTTCAGGAGCAGTACAAGACCAAGCTGATAGAGGAACAACAGACACTTAAGAACGAGCTGGAGTATTGGAAGAATCACTCCGACATGCAAGAACACAATATACAGCTAAAAGAGAAAAAGATTGAAGAATTAGATGTTCAAATTCTAACATTAAAGAAAGAGGTTGAAGACAGAAAGGTCAAGTACAAGATATTATTTCGTCTACAAATTTGTATGCAGGATCTCTGGTAAACTTTCATTACCATAAAAAAAAAAATAATGTGATGTACCCCTACTGATTGCCTTGGCCAAAATGTAACATGTATACACATATAGTCAAACTTACTGATAGGCCTGGCCAAAATGTAGCATGTATACACATATAGTCAAACTTTTGGTAGGTCTGGCCAAAATGTAACATATATATACATATAGTCAAACATACTGATAGGCCGGGTCAAAATTTAACATGTATACATATGTAGTCAAACCGTTGTTAGCAACCATCTACCCACAGAGACCAGCAGTTTTCAGTCCCCTTGAAATTTCCAATTTAGTTTACTTACCATTATCAATCACCATAATGGCTGCATATATCAACAAGTAATTCTTATGGATGAATGATCCCTTATGTAAAATAATAACCAGCCTTTAAAAAGACAAAATCTCACCTGGTTAGTTGGTATAAATAATTACACCTAATAACTGCCAGTCTATCTATCTACCTATCTATCTATCCATCTATCTATCTACTTATCTATCTACTGTCTGTGTTATACTTTAAGAACATTATTACTAGAAGTTATACCAATTTACTTGGATCTTAGTTCAGACATCGGTATTCCCCTTGGGAAAACCTGGTATATCTGATGTTTAACTTGTTCTTAACTTCATTTTCAGTACGAGACTTGACCTTGTTTACATCTTAGAATGTTCTTGAAATGAATTTGATGGGAAAATTACCCTACTCCTTGTTCTGTTATTTTGTCTTATTTTTTATATAAAGGTAGTGATAAACAGAATTACTGATTCCTATATTAACATCTGTCTAGTGGAATCAGCCTTTTATTTGTGTTTCAGTTATTATTTGAGAGGATTTATTTAAATAATTATTGGAATTACAAAGTACTCATTGATTTTTTTGTTGTTGACTAAATCACTATTTTGGAATTATTGTGAATTCATTCAAGGACATTTTGGATTTATATTATTGTGATATATCAAGACTGTTTAATTAGCACATCAACACTATCCCAGGCTATTGGTATGTCAACACATTCATTCAGAACACCACTGGAATTCATTCAGAATACTCCATACTTTTGAACTTGTGATAGAACCTTTAGGACTGTTTGGGATTTAATTCACAATACTGTAAGTTCTTTATAAATTTACACTTTGTATTCTAACGAAATAAATTATTTGTTGGATTTTACAAAACTTTTTGGTTTTCACGGTTTTCTCATACTTTAAGACCATAGTCATAGCACTGTCAGTGAAATCAGATCTATTCTATTCTATTCTATTCAATTCTATTCTATTCTATTCTATTCTATTCAATTCTATTCTATTCTATTCTATTCTATTCTCTGTCTGCCTATCTACCTATCCAGAATGCATTACTTTTTTAAATAATCCACTTTTTACTCTTTACCTAATGACCACCTGACCATAAAGACTGTTTTGAGGCCCAATAGTTGTTATACATAGGGTGTGTGAGTGTGTGAATTAGATACCAAACTTTATTAATTTAGCAGATATTAATATTACATAGGGTTCTATATATTACTGGATACACATGCAGATGTAATGCTTTGATTCTGGAATGAAAATATTTGTCCACATATTTGCAAACAAAGCAAATATTACAAAGATTTATGCATAATATCAACATATATCTAATTGAAAAGGTAAATGAGTTATTGCTTTCTGTCATTTCAGACTGTATTTTTGGAGTTATTGCTTTTTGTTATTTCAAACTGTAATAGTTCGTCAGCGCGATGCCCAAGATGTCCTCATCACCAAGGCCATGCAAGGAGCAGAATGCTGGACAGACCACAGACTTGTCTGAACTACTCTAAAGCTACGCATTGCCCCACTTCACCCAAGGCATCCTAAGCTTGTGCACACAGCCTTCAACATTGTCAAACTACAGCAGCCTTCCACCCAGCTTGATTTCCAGAAGAGCCTAGATGATAAGCTGTCTACCACGGACCTATATGTGGAAATGCCTCCGAGAAATGGAACAAGCTCAGGGACATGATAAGAGAGACAGCTATGGCGACTCTGGGCCCCAAGAAGCAAACCTGTCAAGACTGGTTCGATGAGAACAACGGTGCCATTGAAGATCTGCTTGCCAGAAAGAACAAAGCATTCATGGACTGGCAGAATGACCCAAACTCCATCCCCCAAAAAAGACCGCTTCAAATCTTATCAAGCTGAGACTCAGAGAGAACTCCGCAAGATGCATGACCAATGGTGGGAAAGGAAAGCTGATGAAGTGCAACGTTATGCCGACACTAACAACTCCAAAGAGTTCTACAGCACCATCAAGTCAATTTTCGGCCCCTCAAAGTCTGGCTCTGCCCCCCTGCTTGCTGCAGATGGCAGTACACTAATAAAGAACAAGGCCGGCATTAGGAACAGATGGAAAGAACACTTTAGCCAGCCCCTAAACCTGCCCTCAATGGTCAGCCAATCTACTCTCGACCAAATACCCCAAAAGCCAATGCACAACCAACTGGATGTTCTGCCAATGATAGAGGAGTTGAGGACGGCCATTAAACAAATGAACTGTGGCATAGCACCTGGAAAGGATGGCATCCCAGTGGAGGTGTACAAGGCTCTCAGTGAACAGACTTTGGAGGCATTCCACGATGTGCTAATCAGCATCTGAACGGAAGAGGAGATGCCAGATGACCTCCACGACACATCAATTGTGACCCTCTATAAGAATAAAGGCACACGTGCGGACTGCAGTATCTTCAGAGGCATCTCCTTGCTGGCAAAATACTTGCTCACATCATTCTCAACAGGCTTATTGCAGCAGTGTCAGAAGATAACCTCCCTGAGTCTCAGTGTGGTTTTCGCCCAGACCGCAGCACCGTTGACATGATCTTCGCAGTGAGACAAGTCCAAGAGAAATGCCTCGAGCAGAACATGAATCTGTATGCCGCCCTCGTGGACCTGACGAAGGCATTCGATACAGTCAACAGAGACGCACTGGGTAGTACTCAAGAAGCTTGGTTGTCCTCAGAAGTTTACCAACCTCATCCGGCTCTTCCATGATGACATGACTGGAGAGATTTTCTCAGACGGTGAGCCCCCCTCAGAAATTCCCTATATCTAACAGTGTTAAACATGGCTGTGTACTCACTCCGGTGCTCTTGAACCTCTTCTTCACACAAGTACTGCTCCATGCCATCCGTGACCTTGACATCTACATTTGATATCGCCTGGATGGATCAGTGTTTGACCTCCGTCGCCTAGCTGCAAAAACCAAGATGTGAGAAAGACTCATCACTGAAGCACTCTTTGCAGATGACTGTGCCCTCATGGCCCATGAAGAGACTCACACTACAGGCAATTGTGGACAGGTTCTCTGAAGCCTCTAATCTGTTTGGACTCACAATTAGCCTAGGAAAGACAGAAGTCCTCTTCCAGCCTGCCCCAAACACTGTCCCTTCACAGCCCTGCATCACCATTGGCGATACGCAGCTGAAGACTGTGGACAGTTTCAAATACCTAGGCAGCACAATATCCAGTGATGGCTCCCTGGACAAAGAGATACTGCGAGGATCCAAAAAGCCAGCCAAGCACTCAGACAACTCCGAACCAAGGTCTTGCAGCACAAGGACATACGCCTGTCAAAAAGATGAAGGTGTACAATACAGTTATCCTCACGTCTCTCTTGTATGGCTATGAAACGTGGACTGTCTACCAAAGGCACATCAGTCAGTTGGAACAATTCCACTCCAGAGCCACATGCGCGTCCATTGTTGATAAGACCGCACAACATGTCTTCCTCGGCCCTGAGAGACTACCAAGAGAGATTTCAAACCATATTTTTGGAGTTATTGCTTGTGTCATTTTAGACTATTCTTGGAGTTATTGCTTTTGTCATTTCAGGCTGTATTTTTGGAGTTATTGCTTTTGTCATTTCAGACTGTATTATTGGAGTTATTGCTTTTGTCATTTCAGACTGTATTTTTGGAGTTGATGAATAAGCTTCAGACAGACAGAGAAGAATTGAAAAATTTGCAAGGAAAGCTTGAAGACAGCCAATCTAAAGTTGAGAACTTAGAACAGAAGCTGGCAGAAGTGGAGAAACAACAAGAGGAGACTACACAGATCTTTGAGTCTAGATTACATGAATTTGAAGATCAAAAGATCAGGTGGAACAGTGAGGTAACATTGAATTATATTACAGAGTGGTGAGGAGCGTTGAGAGATGGGGTGGATGGTGTCATTAATTGTAGAACATGAGGAGTTTCTGGATGTTAGTAGAGGGTTAAAGTTTTATCAAATTCAAGATTTTCAATTAAGGTAGCTTGGGTTTATGCCAAACTTGGAGGAATAAAATTATAGACCTGTGGCTTCTAACGACACCCTCCAATTCTCATTAGAGTTTTAAGCTCTTGTTGTTTCCCCACTTTCGTTTCCAAGATTCTGGTGAGATAATCTTCTTATAATACTGCTCTTTATGTCACTGACTTAAGACTAAACTCATGGTCTTGCCAGCATTTTAATCTCTCAGTGCCTTAAGACTAGAATTATGGTCTTGCCAGGATTTTAATCTCTCACTGACTTAAGTAAAACTAGAATTGTGGTCTTGCCAGCATTTTAATCTCTCTCTGACTTAAGTAAAACTAGAATTGTGGTCTTGCCAAGATTTTAATCTCTCACTGACTTAAGTAAAATAAGAATTGTGGTCTTGCCAGTATTTTAATCTCACTGACTTAAGTAAGACTAGAATTATGGTCTTGCCAGCATTTCTATCTCTCCCTGAAAAGACTAGAATTTTGGTCTTGCCTGCATTTCTTTCTCTTACTGACTTAAATGCAATTTTTGATACAATTTAAATTTTTTATGTAGCTTTTGAAGTTTTAGTCATATTGCTGCAATGTCTGCGGTGAGGCAGTTTATAGTGATATCTAGCACTGGGGCATCATGCCACAGACATGTAACATGTCTCACCCAGTCTTGTTATCCTGACACCAGGCCGACCAGTCCTAACACTAAATTCTTTATGCTGAATGCCAAGCAAGGCAGCTGCTAGTACCATTTTTATAAGTCTTTGGTATGACTCGGCTGGGATTCAAACCCACAACCTCTCGCATACAAAGGCGGACACTCTAACCACTTAGGCCACCAGAGCGGTCACTGACTTAAGTAAGACTAGAATTTTGGTCTTGCCAGCATTTCAATCTCTCACTGACTTAAGTAAGACAAGAATTGTGGTTTTGCCAGCATTTCAGTCAGGGCAAGACTGCAAACATCATAGACCCAGATCTGTTGTCATTTAAATCATTGGCAGATCACGTTTCTATAGACTAAGATGTGTCAGCACAGTATGCAACAGATCTGGGTCTGTGATGTTTGCATTTGGTCCGACTTGTAAGCAAGTATAGATGGTATGTGTTATAGCCAATGAAACAATGTGGCTGTATGAAATACGTATCTTTTGAGGAATGAGTGCCAGTATTTTTGTGCTATTTCAGTTACAGTTGTTTCCCCTGATTGTAATAAAAGGAGACAAATCAGAAGAAAAAAAGATAATCTGTTGTAGCTTTAATTTTGTACTTACAAATTAAATCCAGTGTCAGAATATTGGCAACCTGTCTGAATAAATAAATCCTGTGATTAAATGCAATGTCTTGTTAGTGATTGAGACTGGGGTCATATTCCAAGTTTCAAATGTATTATCAGAGATTTTCATTAGGGTGTAAATGTGTAAAACTAGGTTGTTAGGCTTCTTAGTAGAAAATGTATAAACTTGACTCAAAATTATGTGCATTGAAAGATAAACATTTTTAAAAAAGTCTAAGTTTGCACTGATTTTAAGACCAAACTCAAAGATAATCCTATTCCATGCTTTGAAAAAAAATGTCATTGAAATACATTATATAATTTTTTAATTATATTGAATTCTAATTGAGAATATAGGTCATTATTCATATTTTGCAGCTTGAGACTACAAATGAGGCCCTAGAATCATTGACAGTTGCAAATGAACACTTTAAACAAGAAATAGAAAAGTTCCAAGAACAGTATGAGCAGGAAGTGGTAGGTATAAGTTCTTGATGTTGTATCAATTTCATTTGCTTTGTTTTGTCCACAAACATAAAATATTAAGTGTTTGCTTTGTCTCTTCCAAGTAGATTTTGGTACTTATTTATTATCTGTCCATGTATTTGTCCATCTTTCCTGTTGAGGCTATAATTCTTAATGAAGTACATCTGTTGAGATCATATTTTTGCAGTTGTGTGCATCATGGGATGAAGGTGTGTTGCACAGCTGAATTGGATTGCTTTAATGTACTTTCCAGTTGTGTGCATCATGGGAAGGTGTGTTGCACAACTGAACTGGATTGCGTTAATGGACTTTCCAGGATTTATTTAAAATTGCTTTAAAATATTGACCCATAATAGACGTTATGGTAGCTTTAAAATATTGACCCATAATAGATGTTATGGTAGCTTTAAAATATTGACCCATAATAGATGTTATAGTAACTTTCAAATATTGACCCATAATAGATGTTATGGTGGCTTTCAAATATTGACCCATAATAGATGATATGGTAGCTTTAAAATATTGACCCATAATAGATGTTATGGTAGCTTTAAAATATTGACCCATAATAGATGTTATGGTAGCTTTAAAATATTGACCCATAATAGATGTTATGGTAGCTTTAAAATATTGACTCATGACAGAAGTTGTGGTATCTTGAGAGCTCCTACAAAACGTTTAGAATTTCCTTGTTCAGTACTAACGTTGGTGCAGTTTAGAATCTTGTTCAGTATTAATACTGGTGCAGAATTGTCAAGTTAAAATGAAAATTAAATGGCAAGCCATTAAAAAAGTATATGTTGGGTTTCTCTTAATTTTATAACTGCTTTGCTATTAGAGGTCTCAGCACTTGTCGTGATATGTTGTGTTTGAGGAAGGCAATTGGTTTTTAAATTTCGGTACTTCAGCTTGACATGAATGGTCGTTAAACTCAATTTGATTGATACATTGGGTTCTGGAACAAGCATTCTGTTGTAGTTTTAACTTTGCATTCATCAAGAAAGTTTTACAAATGCTTGTTTAACATATGTAATTCTTATAAAAAAAACAGAATGGCTTATCATGGTGGTGATGACAGTGATTTTGAGTGTTTGAGGTACATCAGATTATTGAAGCTGGGAAAGTGTGACTGGAATAACCAGTGAGTGTTTCTGCGCTAAGAAATGATCTTGACGATGAGATGGATGTACATGGTGGAAGGACAAACAGATGGCACACCGGTCATCCCCATGTTCAGCAGTATTTCAGAATTAAATTTAGAAATGGAGAATACCAAGCTTAAAGATCATTTAAAGTTACGTTTTTTTAATGAGAATTTTTTGCATTTGGGAGGCCAAGTGGTCAAAAGCGCATGTCTTTTTAGATCACTGACAACTCACCTAAGTCCACATGGGTTGGAGTCTTGGCTCTGGCAATGTGGGTATGCAAGAAAGTTTTCCAGTAGCTTTCCCTGGGTCAGTGATTCTTTGAAGGGTTTTCCAGCATTCTTCCTCCACCAAATATACACGCTGCCATATGTAGCCTATCATGTACTGAAAAATGGTGTTAAGCCAACAAAACCAATACTGTATTTTGATCATAGATCCAAGAAATATTTATGCAGATCAGAGAATAAATTGAGCAGACTTTTTTGACAACATCCACATGAGAAAATAGAAGCCTGTCACACCTGATGAATTGAAATTCTGTTTTAATTGGTTATGGCCATTGGTTTGATGTATAAATCTAATTTTAATTTTTACTGGGCAGCTGAATGTGATTTCAACCCCATACTTCAGCACAAAAAAGGTTAGTTTAGATGTATTTCTTAATATTCTAAGCAATTGGATATTAGATGACAGACACGAAGAAGAATAAATAATGAGAAATATTACAAGGCTTTGTGAATATTTATTACAGACTTTAACAGGTATAAACTTGTGTGGTTTTCTTTGAATATCTATTGACTGCTAGCTGTTCTAATCCTATGTTTTTCAAAACATAGCTATAAAATTGTAACAGAGATAATATATATCTGGTTGTACCGCTATAGAAAAGAGTATATTTAGACCGATTTTAGCTTTTTAATTAAATAAGAAACAAAGACAGGTGAAATACAAAGGTAATTGTAATTTTACCTGCATTAAACCTGCAAATGAAAATATAAAGTCACTTCGGACTTCTGTAATAATTTTTCATTTGTATGTGTATCTATTACATACAGTAATTAAAAATACAGGCAGTTTAAAAGCTGATTGCAAATTTATTTCTTTTCTCAAGCACTTCAACGCTGAAGGATCTTCTGCCATAAAACTATACAGTACTATAAGGGTTTTCATGAAATTACAGGCTACTGATCAAGCGTACGACTAATTCAGTGTGTCAAAATCAAGGCAGAAGCTGGATGTTATAAATGCACCATTCTCCTTTATAACAAAGAACTAACTACAGCTGGCAGATATTAACGACTATAAATTGCCAAATTCAGTTGGCAAGATAACAAGGGTGATTTGTAAACAAAAAAGGCAGTTGCCAAAATTTAGGCTGCTGGATGGCTTTTGTATGAATATGGTGGGGGCAGTATAATGAGTGGTATTATTACTGATGTTGACTGTATCTTAAAAATTATACACCCTTGCAATGCCAACTTTATATGTATATCTTATATATTATTTAAGACATGTTACAAGGCATCATATGCAGCCATGTAAAACACAGTAACATGAAGTCTTCAGGACCTGCAAAATCACTTTGTTGTATCCATAGTTTTGTTATACGATTCATTTTGTAATGTATGTATTACACTTGACCAGGTTTGCAAATTTACTTGGCACAACACCATAAATTCCTCACATCTGTATTTGTACAGTAATGTTCTACTGTATCCAATTGATACAGTGATTAGCTATCTAGCAGGATGGCTATTGTCAGTTAGGGGTCACATGTTTTATCCCATTGCCAGCTTAATTGAGAAGGAATTTAGCATTTTGCCCATTTGTTCTTGTTTTCATTTATTTGTATCTTGGTTTATAACTTCCTTCATTTGTTTCACCCTCAGTGTCATGAACTATTTCTCTTACACTGATGAAGGTAACTATGAGCTCTATCACAGGAAAACTGGCCTTATGACATAAAATTTCGATATTTACTTCTTTTTTACATTTGCTGATGGAGGAATGTTTTTAAACCATAATATAAATTTTAGCATCATAGTGTGCCATTTTTGGTCCATGAACTTGACAGGGAATCCATGCCATTTTCACAATGCAATGTAATGTGGTTAAGGTATCGTGGCACAAAATAATGTAATAGTTGAACTGGTTACATAAATAGAGCAGTCTTCATTTTCTCCTTAAAAAATATTTCCAGTGTAAAATGTTTATTTCTTTAATACTGAAAAATTTTAGTTAACTGGGTTCAATATTTATGATGCAGCTTTTATTATCTATACATGTATCTTATAATTGTGTTAAGGGAATGAATAGGTGTCACTCTCAACAGTATGCTCACATGACACCAACATTTAATGAACATATGCAAGGCTGCATATCTGGAGCTTAGATGCATCAGCTCCATTTGCAATTTTCTTTCAGTTAATGCCACTAAAACTTGTGTGTTCCTTATTACTTTACTTCCATCTGGTTTATCTCAGTATCTACTATAGAAACTTCAAAAAGTTCAAAACACTGTTTCTCAGACCATCCTTAGAGTATGAAAAACTGAGCACACGTTTCCCCTGCTCTGTAACCTCAAACACATAATGCTACATTTCACTGACTGACTCCTGTCCAGTATACTTATCTCACCTCACCATTTCACTGACTGACTCCAGTCCAGTATACTTATCTCACCTCACCATTTCACTGACTGACTCCAGTCCAGTATACTTATCTCACCTCACCATTTCACTGACTGACTCCAGTCCAGTATACTTATCTCACCTCACCATTTCACTGACTGACTCCAGTCCAGTATACTTATCTCACCTCACCATGTGTACACTCCATCTATAAACTTAGGTTCCTCTTCGGACACTCACATTCATTGTTCCCACTGTTAAAACAAAGTCATACAGATGTTCCTTTGCTTAAAAAGGTCCAGCTATGTGGAACAAATTGCCCATAGAACTTAGACACAAAGACACTGTCCTCATTCAAAATCCACCTATTTAGACTACAAGAAGAGACTTGAAGACTTAATGTTTACTTCTTTAATTATTGTCATTATGTTTTTGTTTTGTAATTTGATGGTGTTGTTTTTATAATCTTGTCATTGTATATGTTTTTATGTGTTATCTAACATTGTAAAGTGCTTAGAGCTTTTGAAGATTAGGCACTATATTAAGTCCACATTATTATTATTATTATTATTATTATTATTATTATTATTATTATTATTATTATTATTATAAGGTATTTGAGCTGTGACATATTCTTCTTTGAAATGACAGCAATAAGTGTAATTTGATGCCAAAATTGTGTTTCATAATTATAACATAGTCCCACTAAAAGTATGCTACATGAAGCTCCTCACTCTTCTGAGGGTCATGTGACATCCTCTGAAATTCTGTCACATTCTTATACTGTTGATGATGTCTACTCAACCCTGCACTCTCCATCTGGTCTAGATGCTTGTCAATCACGTCATCAGTCCATGGATCTTAAAATTTTGATTGAGATCTCCTCCTGATCAAAAGCTTTCTTCACAAACACTATGTGTGATGCATCAGCAACTACTCAGAAACACTGGTGTTCTCCTCAAACACACACACAACAGCACATATGACGACATGCTTGTTTTATATTTAATATGCACTTATTTTCTTCATTCACTGAAGAAAATGAAATAATAAAGTTAACAAAATTTTGCATGCAAGTAAAATAATGTAAATGTTTTGTCTATTACATAACATTGACCTGAGAAAAATAAAAAATCTTTGTGATCAGTGTGAATAATAACAGCATCTTAATATTTGAAGGGGTTTGAAGAAATGAGCAAGATACCCCTTCAAGTCTCTCCACTGCCATGTATTATCTCCAATAGCTAAGCGATAGAGTACTGCTTCTTTCTAACCATTTCTCTGATGTTTAAGATGTAGTCATCAATGGAATTTTGTTGCTGGCTGGCAACACTCTGCATTCTGAACCCTGTCTAATAAAATCACCCATTGTCCTTAAGCTGATGTCTGTTATATTTTGTTTTCATTGTCAGCTTCAGTAGATTCATTTTCAATAGCTTCCTCCTCACAGTTGGATTCTTTGTCCTCAGGGGTGAAATTATCCACATTATAAAGAAATTATCTTGCCCTTTCTTCTAGGTGAGTTCAGTTATTTATCTTGCCCATTCTTCTAGGTAAGTTCCATTAT
>JAECUM010034960.1:0-22514 GCA_016617855.1 Megalonaias nervosa
TATATATATATATATATATATACCCTTTCTTAATATTTGTCTGATCTGAAATAGACTTGCGTAATGAACGCAAATTACACCCATCCACCCAGACTCTAGCACGGCTTATTTTGTTCTGGCAACCTATACCCATTTGATCACATTTGGGTAGTGTAACCTGCAACTCGGGTATATGTTTCCGTCGGCGTATTGTGATTAGGAAACATACAAATTTCCACGAACATTCTCGCGTGATAGCATAACACCTCTCTTAAAAAATGCTCTGTCAATGAATCAAAACTGTATAAACTATCTACAAAATTGGCAGTCATACTTTTCTTAAAGCTATATATATGCATGCGAGCACATGCTCCAAAACACATTATTCAATATGATGCGTTATATTTCAGTAGATTAAATAAAAACGTGGGGGCACATGTATGTGCCTGATATGTGATTATTTAAGTAATACAAGTTAGAAATGATGAATGGGAGTGGGGTTATAGTTTTTGTTATTATTTTTATTACATCACGTTTCCATAAATTTGACATGAAAAGCAATCAGAGACTGAGGTCCTTGACTTGTTTGAATATTTTTACCGATCATGTAGATTTTCGTTAGTAGAAAAATAGTTTAGCAGTATGAGATATTATATTTTACTGCAATGAACACAGCTGTTATACGGGAAGAAACTGAATCAATGGTTTTACTAGGAAATGCTGAAAAAATGAGGATAAGAACACAAAAAGGTCAATAGCATTACGCGTATGAAGCAGTATATGTAAACGCCTTTTCAAACAGAACATTATAAGTCTCTATGTAATTGTTCTTCCTTAACCGCTAATCGGTCAGTCTATCTGTAAGTCATCATGACGTACAAGAATTGTGAGATCCAAATACGCGAAGAGTTTAAATATCAACCTTCCTACGTCCTTGCAATAACCTGGTAGTATTTGTATTTGTTATAACTAAATTTGAACATGAGACCCCCATATCGCTTTCTGTTAAATCATTCAGTACGATGATTTATGCAATATGTCACAACTGAGCAAGATATCTAAACTAAAATGTACATGTCAAAATACCCTCCTCCCCGGCTATATCCATCAACAATTTCAGTGACTCGGGTCCGTGTAACCTCAATAGACAAAAATGGAGTTGCGAATCATCATTGTTCTATCGCTGGCAGATGTTAAATGTTATCCATATTATTTTGTTTGCTTGCATTCTTCAGATTGGGAAAGAGGTGTGTCGTTGGTGGATGTATATAGTGGAGAATCAAGACGATTTAAAAAAAAACAAATCATCAACTGGCAGTTATTAATTATATATTTTAAAGCCAAATGAAAGCGAAACGCATCAAAAACATTTATCTATCTATCTATCTATCTATCTATCTATCTATCTATCTATCTATCTATCTATATATATATATATATATATATATATATATATATATATATATATATAAAGAGATAGAGAATGGCAATGATAAGACAGTCACCATAACTGTTGATATGCCTGTATGTATGTATGTATGAATGTATATCTATTTATATGTATGTGTGTGTGTGTGTGTGCGTGCATGTACGCACGCACGTATGTATGTATCTATGTATGTACGTCTTTATGATTCATGCATGCATGTATGTATGTCTGTGTGATGTGTGTGTACGTACGTATGTATGTATGTATGTTTGTATGTATGTATGCATGCATGTATATATGTCCGTCTGTCTGTCTCTATGTATGTATGTATGCATGTATGTATGTATGTATGTATGTATGTATGTATGCACGTATGTATGTAAGGATGGATGGATGGATGGATGGATGTATATATGTATGTATGTATGTTTGCATGGATGCATGTATGCATGGATGCATGTATGTATGTATGTATGTATGAATGAAGCTATGCATGTATGTATGTGTGTGTATGTATGTATGTATGTATGTATGTATGTATGCATGCGTGCGTGCATGCGTTGGTGTGTGTATGTATGACTGACTGACTTTCTTTATTTCCTCTTCAAAAGAGATTTCATTCAGTTATTTTTCATTATTACACTATAAAGATAGGAACATAGCTTGACATTAATGGATTCTCAACACATTAAATCTGTAGTATATATCTACAAAAGCCGAGAAACACAATGTCTAAACACATGAGTTAGAGAGCTCACTGCAAGCGAAAAATATAAGTAACGGAGATTAAGAGAGGGAAGGAAAAAAAAAGAAAAAAGAAAAAAAAAATTCGAATTATTACATTTGAATGGAACGATTTAGAAGGATTATCACATTGGCTCTCACTTGGAACACTTGTGAATATTTTTATGATTGGAATGAAATGAGTTCATTTCCCTAATATACTGAACAAGCATAATGTCAGATATCGTTTTCAAGTTCAGTTGCTCTTCTGTACATTGTGACTATTCCTTCAGCCACCACACGCATGAATGCCTGCCATGAATGATCATCCATAGAACAAAAAATGTCCACTCTCTTGCCCAAAAGGATTCGAAGTAATGAGTCATTGTCTTGACAAAAAAGCCAGTGTGAATCTAGTATGTCTATTGCATCTATTATTCTTTCAAACAAAGTGTTACGTTCATCATTTAGGGCTTGGCAGAACAGTAACATATGCTTGGTTCTGTCTGAAGTCAATCTTTTGCAGAGTTTACAGTTATATTCATTCTCTGTTGATATTGAACACATTGTTAAATAGGCAATGTTAGCGAACGACCAAGTTTTATCAGAAAAACATTTACCTAGCTTCCAGACAGCAAGTGGTTGAAGATTAGCATGGACACTTGCATAGTGTAAAAGTTCAGGCCTCATTTCAAGTTTAGTTCTCCACGATGATTCTTCGTAGCAGTGAACTGCCGTTTCAATACTCCTCCTCCAGACTGGTTTCGGGACAGAATATAGGGTGTTCACGTATAGGTTGAAGAAACCGCCAAGCTGGTATTTCAAAAGAACACGATATATATCTTTAACGAAGCCAATGCTCTCGCTCTCGTGTATTAGGAAGTCAAGAATTCTTCTGTTGAATATAATTTTCCATGCTAGTGAACCGTTGGCTCTACAGATTTTATTGAAGAAACCTAATTTGATTTTATCTACATATCCCTCAACTGACCACAGTCCAAGACTGCTAATTGTTGTCTTTGTAGATGAGCGTTGATCAAGACCTATAATTCTTCTTGCCGCTTTTCTTTGACATACTTCTAGATCATATACCTGTGACTGGCTCAAGTTTGACCATAATTCGCATCCATATGTTATAGCAGGTAGAACTATTTTTGACCATATTTTAGCACTATTAATTGGATTCATACCATCCTTTCCAATGCCAGTTCCAACAAGGGAATAAAATACTGATCTACCTTTATCACAAGCATTTTTCACTGCAACAGTATTAGAAAGATCTGTGGAGAGAGTAACCCCAGCATATATTCTAGAGGAAACAATAGGTATCCTTTTATCTCCGAGCATGAACATAGATTTTTGCATGATTTTTTTCTTCGAAAATATGACGATATTGCTTTTATCAGCATTGTATCGGAGTCTCCACTTCGATGCATAGTCATGGAGGTTGCGAAGTAAAACGTTCATACCGTTAAATGATGAAGATAGCAAGGTCGTGTCATCCGCTAATAAAACACAAGGGATACTTAAGGTACCAACTTGTATTCCAGATTTTGTTGACTCCAGCAAGGATATTAGGTCATTAATCATGACTAAGAATAGCCATGCTGATAGGGTTCTTCCTTGTCCTACCCCTTGATTGACTGAGTATGGTTTCGAATGATGGCCGTTGAGCAGAACAAGGGCCCTAACTTCTCGAAAAGAATTTCGAATCAATCTCCACAGTTTTCCTTTAACTCCGAGACAGAATAGCTTATAAAAGAGGCCATCATGCCATACCGTATTAAAGGCCTTCGCGTTGTCCAGGAATGCAGCATAAACATTTGAGTGACTTTCTAAAAAATGGGCTAATCCCTCTTTAATAATAAAGGCTGCAGTAATGCCACTGCATTCGCTTCGAAATCCCTGTTGTAATTGGTGAGGGAAATTGATCCTTTCGCTAAATAGAGTTATCCTCTTCAACAATATTTTTTCAAATACTTTTTGAAAAACGGGAACGATTGAGATGTCTCTATAGCTATTCATATCTAGCCTGTCTTTTTTCCCACCTTTGAAGATAGGTATAACATTTACAGTTTTGAAGTAGTCCGGATAGGTTTCCAAGGAGATGATGCGATTATACACTTTGCACAAAATAGGACTAATCGATTGACAGGCAAAAATTAAATGCTCTGCATATATTTTATCATGACCACATGACTTATTTTTCTTCAGCTCTCTTACAGCCTCTTCAATATCATTCTGTAATATGGTTTCACACATATCCTTATCTGCTCCGTCTTCAATATTTGAATCCACAATATTCTTCATGGTGTTTCTAATTTCAGCTGCAAACAATTCGTTAAAATGGGTATCTGGTGTTTCGGTTCCTAAAGTTTTAAAATGCTGGCGCCACGCGTCACGAATCAAATGAGGGTCCCGTATTATTTCTCCTTCCACTTTTAGTTCAGAGATATCTTGTCTCTGTCCCTTCTTATGCAGTCTTACTATTCTGTAGAATTGCCCTGCATCCAATTCTGCAGCTTTTTTTAGCTCATCGAATAGTTCCTGTTCATACTGGTCTTTTGCCTTCTTTAGTTGGTTTCTGAATTTTCTTTTCGCACTTTTATATTCTGCATATGTTGTAAATTGTATACCACGTAGCCGTTCGTCTTTTATCCATAACGCTCGTTTTCTTCTCATCTCTTTATGTAGTTCAGCCACATTAGTGAATTTCCAGTAAGGTTTTAGGTGAGGCAGGAAGGTTTTCCTTGGGAGATTTTTGTCAGCTGTATTTGATAAAACAGTCGCAACAGTAACAAGGGCGTTTTGTACATCTGTAATGTTGTCTAAAGGTAGCTCCACTGTATTTAAATACTTGTTAATTTCACTTCTGTACCGCTCCTGTTGTTCTGACGAAGCTTTTCGCCAGTTGATTGTAACCGGATATCTGGAAAATGTTGATTCCTGGAGTTCGTCTGGAACTAACAACTCTGCTCTTACAGGTAAATGATCGGATAAATTTAGATGATGATCATCTTCAATGTTGGCACTACGAACTAAATCTATTTTTGAGGAAGGTATAAGAATGTAGTCAATCAAGGACGAGTGTTTGCCGTCAGATGAGCAATATGTATATCCTGGTATTCCAGAAGGGGAAATATCACATGTTGACACTAGATGCCTATTTTTAAGAAAGGAATATAGTATATAGCCTTTATCATTTGTACTATTCGGAATCTCTTTTTTTCTGTAGCTCCGCATTAAAGTCACCACAAATAATCACAAAACCTTTTTGACTATATTCATCATAAAAGCATTCCACAGTTTCCATTATTTCTCTATAATCCTCTAAGGAGGCATTTGTGGAAGGAAACCACACACAGAGCATAAACAACTTGATAGCGCGCAGGCTAATTTCAACTGCAATAATTCTGTCGTTTCCGATGTTATTCATAGGACGAACCGGTAGTGACTTCCGATAGAGAATTGCAATTCCTCCAAATCCGGAGGGACGTTTTCTTTCCCATGGACATGTATGAATTGTTATCCGGTCTCGAAAAAGCAGTAAATTCCCAGTCAATGCTTTGAAAAAATTGCAGTTGCTCTGGATGTAGCCAATGCTCTTGTATGCACACAATATCAACCTTATGAAGTAAAGAACAAAGATAGGGCGTTCCTGTCATAATGCCCTTTGCATTCCAAGTCAGTATGTTTAGAGTAATCATTCAGAAAGTCAACAAAAACTCCTCCACATGCAATTAAGGGACACGAGATCACTTATCTATCATACCATTCTCTGGCCAATACAAATTCAGGCCAAAATCCCTGCTGTAAAGTTTTGGTAAGCAAATTTTCTGGAATAGTAAAACGAACGGTATAGGTTTCTCCGTTCATATTTGACCACTTTTTAAGAATCCTAACATGGGTGATTTTTACTCCTCGATTATACGCATGCCTGAGAATTATATGTTTTAGCTCTTCCGGGGCATAGTCTGCTTTAATACGCAATAGCAACAAAGATTTTGTTCTCGGGCTCCTCTTCACTCCACTGAATGCCAAATTGCTAATTCGTACCTGGATTGGTTTCGAATTATTATTCATATCATTCATAGTATTCATGTCATGTTTTTTGGGTGGGGAGTTTCTATTATCCCATAGTTGATTTTGATTCGTTTCATTTTCATTCTCAACAATTTTCTTTTCACATGTTTTTACTTTGTCTGCTTCACATATTACAGTTGGTGCTGTAGTGTATGTATGTATGTATGTATGTATGTATGTATGTATGTATGTATGTATATATGTATGTATGTATGCATGTATGTATGTTTGCATGTATGTATGTGTGTATGTATGTTTGTATGCATGCATGCATGCATCCATGTATGTATGTATGTATGTATGTATGTATGTATGTATGTATGTATGAATGTTTGTATGATTGACTGACTGACTGACTGACTTTCTTTATTTGCTCTTCAAAAGAGATTTCGTTCAGTTATTTTTCATTATTACACTTTAAAGATAGGAACATAGCTTGACATTAATGGATTCGCAACACATTAAATCTGTAGTATATATCTACAAAAGCCGAGAAACACAATGTCTAAACACATGAGTTAGAGAGCTCAGTGCAAGCGAAAAATATAAGTAACGGAGATTAAGAGAGGGAAGGAAAAAAAAAAAAAAAAAAAATTCGAATTATTACATTTGACTGGAACGATTTAGAAGGTTTATCACATTGGCTCTCACTTGCAACACTTGCGAATATTTTTATGATTGGAATGAAATGAGTTCATTTCCCTAATATGCTGAACAAACATAATGTCAGATATCGTTTTCAAGTTCAGTTGCTCTTCTGTACATTGTGACTATTCCTTCAGCCACCACACACATGAATGCCTGCCATGAATGATCATCCATAGAACCAAAGATGTCCACTCTCTTGCCCAAAAGGATTCGAAGTAATGAGTCATTGTCTTGACAAAAAAGCCAGTGTGAATCTAGTATGTCTATTGCATCTATTATTCTTTCAAACATAGTGTTACGTTCATCATTTAGGGCTTGGCAGAATAGTAACATATGCTTGGCTCTGTCTGAAGTCAATCTTTTGCAGAGTTTACAGTTATATTCATTCTCTGTTGAAACTGAACACATTGTTAAATAGGCAATGTTAGCGAACGACCAAGTTTTATCAGGAAAACATTTACCTAGCTTCCAGACAGCAAGTGGTTGAAGATTAGCATGGACACTTGCATAGTGTAAAAGTTCAGGCCTCATTTCAAGTTTAGTTCTCCACGATGATTCTTCGTAGCAGTGAACTGCCGTTTCAATACTCCTCCTCCAGACTGGTTTCGGGACAGAATATAGGGTGTTCACGTATAGGTTGAAGAAACCGCCAAGCTGGTATTTCAAAAGAACACGATATATATCTTTAACGAAGCCAATGCTCTCGCTCTCGTGTATTAGGAAGTCAAGAATTCTTCTGTTGAATATAATTTTCCATGCTAGTGAACCGTTGGCTCTACAGATTTTATTGAAGAAACCTAATTTGATTTTATCTACATATCTCTCAACTGACCACAGTCCAAGACTGCTAATTGTTGTCTCTGTAGATGAGCGTTGATCAAGACCTATAATTCTTCTTGCCGCTTTTCTTTGACATACTTCTAGATCATATACCTGTGACTGGCTCAAGTTTGACCATAATTCGCATCCATATGTTATAGCAGGTAGAACTATTTTTGACCATATTTTAGCACTATTAATTGGATTCATACCATCCTTTCCAATGCCAGTTCCAACAAGGGAATAAAATACTGATCTTCCTTTATCACAAGCGTTTTTCACTGCAGCAGTATTAGAAAGATCTGTGGTGAGAGTAACCCCAGCATATATTCTAGAAGAAACTATAGGAATACTTTTATCTCCGAGCATGAACATAGACTTTTGTATGATTTTTTTCTTCGAAAATATGACGATATTGCTTCTTTCAGCATTGTACCGGAGTCTCCACTTCGATACATAGTCATGGAGGTTTCGAAGTAAAACACACATACCATTAAAAGATGAAGATAGCAGGGTCGTGTCATCCGCTAGTAAAACACAAAGGATACTAAAGGTACCAACTTGTATTCCAGAATTTGTTGACTCAAGCAAGGATATTAGGTCATATATCATAACTAAGAATAGCCATGCTGATAGCGTTCTTCCTTGTCCTACCCATTGGTTGACTGAGTATGGTTTCGAATGATGACCGTTGAGCAGAACAAGGGCCCTAACTTCTCGAAAAGAATTTCGAATCAATCTCCATAGTTTTCCTTTAACTCCGAGATAGAATAGCTTATAAAAGAGGCCATCATGCCATACCGTATGAAAGGCCTTCGCGTTGTCCAGGAATGCAGCATAAACATTTGAGTGACTTTCTAAATAATGGGCTATTCCCTCTTTTATAATAAAGGCTGCAGTAATGCCACTGCATTCTCTTCGAAATCCCTGTTGTAATTGGTGAGGGAAATTGATCCTTTCGCTAAAGAGTTATCCTCTTCAACAATATTTTTTCAAATACTTTTTGAAAAACGGGAACGATTGAGATGTCTCTATAGCTATTCATATCTAGCCTGTCTTTTTTCCCACCTTTGAAGATAGGTATAACATTTACAGTTTTGAAGTAGTCAGGATAGGTTTCCAAGGAGATGATGCGATTGTACACTTTGCACAAAATAGGACTAATCGATTGACAGGCAAAAATTAAATGCTCTGCATATATTTTATCATGACCACATGACTTATTTTTCTTCAGCTCTCTTACAGCCTCTTCAATATCATTCTGTAATATGGTTTCACACATATCCTTATCTGCTCCGTCTTCAATATTTGAATCCACAATATTCTTCATGGTGTTTCTAATTTCAGCTGCAAACAATTCGTTAAAATGGGTATCTGGTGTTTCGGTTCCTAAAGTTTTAAAATGCTGGCGCCACGCGTCACGAATCAAATGAGGGTCCCGTATTATTTCTCCTTCCACTTTTAGTTCAGAGATATCTTGTCTCTGTCCCTTCTTATGCAGTCTTACTATTCTGTAGAATTGCCCTGCATCCAATTCTGCAGCTTTTCTAGCTCATCGAATAGTTCCTGTTCATACTGGTCTTTTGCCTTCTTTAGTTGGTTTCTGAATTTTCTTTTCGCACTTTTATATTCTGCATATGTTGTAAATTGTATACCACGTGGCCGTTCGTCTTTTATCCATAACGCTCGTTTTCTTCTCATCTCTTTATGTAGTTCAGCCACATTAGTGAATTTCCAGTAAGGTTTTAGGTGAGGCAGGAAGGTTTTCCTTGGGAGATTTTTGTCAGCTGTATTTGATAAAACAGTCGCAACAGTAACAAGGGCGTTTTGTACATCTGTAATGTTGTCTAAAGGTAGCTCCACTGTATTTAAATACTTGTTAATTTCACTTCTGTACCGCTCCTGTTGTTCTGACGAAGCTTTTCGCCAGTTGATTGTAACTGGATATCTGGAAAATGTTGATTCCTGGAGTTCGTCTGGAACTAACAACTCTGCTCTTACAGGTAAATGATCGGATAAATTTAGATGATGATCATCTTCAATGTTGGCACTACGAACTAAATCTATTTTTGAGGAAGGTATAAGAATGTAGTCAATCAAGGACGAGTGTTTGCCGTCAGATGAGCAATATGTATATCCTGGTATTCCAGAAGGGGAAATATCACATGTTGACACTAGATGCCTATTTTTAAGAAAGGAATATAGTATATAGCCTTTATCATTTGTACTATTCGGAATCTCTTTTTTCTGTAGCTCCGCATTAAAGTCACCACAAATAATCACAAAACCTTTTTGACTATATTCATCATAAAAGCATTCCACAGTTTCCATTATTTCTCTATAATCATCTAAGGAGGCATTTGTGGAAGGAAACCACACACAGAGCATAAACAACTTGATAGCGCGCAGGCTAATTTCAACTGCAATAATTCTGTCGTTTCCGATGTTATTCATAGGACGAACCGGTAGTGACTTCCGATAGAGAATTGCAATTCCTCCAAATCCGGAGGGACGTTTTCTTTCCCATGGACACTTAAGAATTCTGTTATCCGGTCTCGAAAAAGCAGTAAATTCACTGTCAATGCTTTGAAAAAATTGCAGTTGCTCTGGATGTAGCCAATGCTCTTGTATGCACACAATATCAACCTTATGAAGTAAAGAACAAAGATAGGGCGTTCCTGTCATAATGCCCTTTGCATTCCAAGTCAGTATGTTTAGAGTAATCATTCAGAAAGTCAACAAAAACTCCTCCACATGCAATTAAGGGACACGAGATCACTTATCTATCATACCATTCTCTGGCCAATACAAATTCAGGCCAAAATCCCTGCTGTAAAGTTTTGGTAAGCAAATTTTCTGGAATAGTAACACGAACGGTATAGGTTTCTCCGTTCATATTTGACCACTTTTTAAGAATCCTAACATGGGTGATTTTTACTCCTCGATTATACGCATGCCTGAGAATTATATGTTTTAGCTCTTCCGGGGCATAGTCTGCTTTAATACGCAATAGCAACAAAGATTTTGTTCTCGGGCTCCTCTTCACTCCACTGAATGCTAAATTGCAAATTCGTACCTGGATTGGTTTCGAATTATTATTCATATCATTCATAGTATTCATGTCATGTTTTTTGGGTGGGGAGTTTCTATTATCCCATAGTTGATTTTGATTCGTTTCATTTTCATTCTCAACAATTTTCTTTTCACATGTTTTTACTTTGTCTGCTTCACATATTACAGTTGGTGCTGTAGTGTATGTATGTATGTATGTATGTATGTATGTATGTATGTATGTATGTATGTATGTATGCATGTATGTATGTTTGCATGTATGTATGTGTGTATGTATGTTTGTATGCATGCATGCATGCATCCATGTATGTATGTATGTATGTATGTATGTATGTATGTATGTATGTATGAATGTTTGTATGACTGACTGACTGACTGACTGACTTTCTTTATTTGCTCTTCAAAAGAGATTTCGTTCAGTTATTTTTCATTATTACACTTTAAAGATAGGAACATAGCTTGACATTAATGGATTCGCAACACATTAAATCTGTAGTATATATCTACAAAAGCCGAGAAACACAATGTCTAAACACATGAGTTAGAGAGCTCAGTGCAAGCGAAAAATATAAGTAACGGAGATTAAGAGAGGGAAGGAAAAAAAAAAAAAAAAAAAAATCGAATTATTACATTTGACTGGAACGATTTAGAAGGTTTATCACATTGGCTCTCACTTGCAACACTTGCGAATATTTTTATGATTGGAATGAAATGAGTTCATTTCCCTAATATGCTGAACAAACATAATGTCAGATATCGTTTTCAAGTTCAGTTGCTCTTCTGTACATTGTGACTATTCCTTCAGCCACCACACACATGAATGCCTGCCATAGAACCAAAGATGTCCACTCTCTTGCCCAAAAGGATTCGAAGTAATGTGTCATTGTCTTGACAAAAATGCCAGTGTGAATCTAGTATGTCTATTGCATCTATTATTCTTTCAAACATAGTGTTACGTTCATCATTTAGGGCTTGGCAGAATAGTAACATATGCTTGGCTCTGTCTGAAGTCAATCTTTTGCAGAGTTTACAGTTATATTCATTCTCTGTTGAAACTGAACACATTGTTAAATAGGCAATGTTAGCGAACGGCCAAGTTTTATCAGGAAAACATTTACCTAGCTTCCAGACAGCAAGTGGTTGAAGATTAGCATGGACACTTGCATAGTGTAAAAGTTCAGGCCTCATTTCAAGTTTAGTTCTCCACGATGATTCTTCGTAGCAGTGAACTGCCGTTTCAATACTCCTCCTCCAGACTGGTTTCGGGACAGAATATAGGGTGTTCACGTATAGGTTGAAGAAACCGCCAAGCTGGTATTTCAAAAGAACACGATATATATCTTTAACGAAGCCAATGCTCTCGCTCTCGTGTATTAGGAAGTCAAGAATTCTTCTGTTGAATATAATTTTCCATGCTAGTGAACCGTTGGCTCTACAGATTTTATTGAAGAAACCTAATTTGATTTTATCTACATATCCCTCAACTGACCACAGTCCAAGACTGCTAATTGTTGTCTTTGTAGATGAGCGTTGATCAAGACCTATAATTCTTCTTGCCGCTTTTCTTTGACATACTTCTAGATCATATACCTGTGACTGGCTCAAGTTTGACCATAATTCGCATCCATATGTTATAGCAGGTAGAGCTATTTTTGACCATATTTTAGCACTATTAATTGGATTCATACCATCCTTTCCAATGCCAGTTCCAACAAGGGAATAAAATACTGATCTACCTTTATCACAAGCATTTTTCACTGCAACAGTATTAGAAAAATCTGTGGAGAGAGTAACCCCAGCATATATTCTAGAGGAAACAATAGGTATCCTTTTATCTCCGAGCATGAACATAGATTTTTGCATGATTTTTTTCTTCGAAAATATGACGATATTGCTTTTATCAGCATTGTATCGGAGCCTCCACTTCGATGCATAGTCATGGAGGTTGCGAAGTAAAACGTTCATACCGTTAAATGATGAAGATAGCAAGGTCGTGTCATCCGCTAATAAAACACAAGGGATACTTAAGGTACCAACTTGTATTCCAGATTTTGTTGACTCCAGCAAGGATATTAGGTCATTAATCATGACTAAGAATAGCCATGCTGATAGGGTTCTTCCTTGTCCTACCCCTTGATTGACTGAGTATGGTTTCGAATGATGGCCGTTGAGCAGAACAAGGGCCCTAACTTCTCGAAAAGAATTTCGAATCAATCTCCACAGTTTTCCTTTAACTCCGAGACAGAATAGCTTATAAAAGAGGCCATCATGCCATACCGTATTAAAGGCCTTCGCGTTGTCCAGGAATGCAGCATAAACATTTGAGTGACTTTCTAAATAATGGGCTATTCCCTCTTTTATAATAAAGGCTGCAGTAATGCCACTGCATTCGCTTCGAAATCCCTGTTGTAATTGGCGAGGGAAATTGATCCTTTCGCTAAATAGAGTTATCCTCTTCAACAATATTTTTTCAAATACTTTTTGAAAAACGGGAACGATTGAGATGTCTCTATAGCTATTCATATCTAGCCTGTCTTTTTTCCCACCTTTGAAGATAGGTATAACATTTACAGTTTTGAAGTAGTCCGGATAGGTTTCCAAGGAGATGATGCGATTGTACACTCTGCACAAAATAGGACTAATCGATTGACAGGCAAAAATTAAATGCTCTGCATATATTTTATCATGACCACATGACTTATTTTTCTTCAGCTCTCTTACAGCCTCTTCAATATCATTCTGTAATATAGTTTCACACATATCCTTATCTGCTCCGTCTTCAATATTTGAATCCACAATATTCTTCATGGTGTTTCTAATTTCAGCCGCAAACAATTCGTTAAAATGGGTATCTGGTGTTTCGGTTCCTAAAGTTTTAAAATGCTGGCGCCACGCGTCACGAATCAAATGAGGGTCCCGTATTATTTCTCCTTCCACTTTTAGTTCAGAGATATCTTGTCTCTGTCCCTTCTTATGCAGTCTTACTATTCTGTAGAATTGCCCTGTATCCAATTCTGCAGCTCTTTCTAGCTCATCGAATTGTTCCTGTTCATACTGGTCTTTTGCCTTGTTTAGTTGGTTTCTGAATTTTCTTTTCGCACTTTTATATTCTGCATATGTTGTAAATTGTATACCACGTGGCCGCTCGTCTTTTATCCATAACGCTCGTTTTCTTCTCATCTCTTTATGTAGTTCAGCCACATTAGTGAATTTCCAGTAAGGTTTTAGGTGAGGCAGGAAGGTTTTCCTTGGGAGATTTTTTTTTTCTTTTTTTGATAAAACAGTCGCAACAGTAACAAGGGCGTTTTGTACATCTGTAATGTTGTCTAAAGGTAGCTCCACTGTATTTAAATACTTGTTAATTTCACTTCTGTACCGCTCCTGTTGTTCTGACGAAGCTTTTCGCCAGTTGATTGTAACTGGATATCTGGAAAATGTTGATTCCTGGAGTTCGTCTGGAACTAACAACTCTGCTCTTACAGGTAAATGATCGGATAAATTTAGATGATGATCATCTTCAATGTTGGCACTACGAACTAAATCTATTTTTGAGGAAGGTATAAAAATGTAGTCAATCAAGGACGAGTGTTTGCTGTCAGATGAGCAATATGTATATCCTGATATTCCAGAAGGGGAAATATCACATGTTGACATTAGATGCCTATTTTTAAGAAAGGGATATAGTATATAACCTTTATCATTTGTACTATTCGGAATCTCTTTTTTCTGTAGCTCCGCATTAAAGTCACCACAAATAATCACAAAACCTTTTTGACTATATTCATCATAAAGGCATTCCACAGTTTCCATTATTTCTCTATAATCATCTAAGGAGGCATTTGTGGAAGGAAACCACACACAGAGCATAAACAACTTGATAGCGCGCAGGCTAATTTCAACTGCAATAATTCTGTCGTTTCCGATGTTATTCATAGGACGAACCGGTAGTGACTTCCGATAGAGAATTGCAATTCCTCCAAATCCGGAGGGACGTTTTCTTTCCCATGGACATGTATGAATTGTTATCCGGTCTCGAAAAAGCAGTAAATTCCCAGTCAATGCTTTGAAAAAATTGCAGTTGCTCTGGATGTAGCCAATGCTCTTGTATGCACACAATATCAACCTTATGAAGTAAAGAACAAAGATAGGGCGTTCCTGTCATAATGCCCTTTGCATTCCAAGTCAGTATGTTTAGAGTAATCATTCAGAAAGTCAACAAAAACTCCTCCACATGCAATTAAGGGACACGAGATCACTTATCTATCATACCATTCTCTGGCCAATACAAATTCAGGCCAAAATCCCTGCTGTAAAGTTTTGGTAAGCAAATTTTCTGGAATAGTAACACGAACGGTATAGGTTTCTCCGTTCATATTTGACCACTTTTAAGAATCCTAACATGGGTGATTTTTACTCCTCGATTATACGCATGCCTGAGAATTATATGTTTTAGCTCTTCCGGGGCATAGTCTGCTTTAATACGCAATAGCAACAAAGATTTTGTTCTCGGGCTCCTCTTCACTCCACTGAATGCCAAATTGCTAATTCGTACCTGGATTGGTTTCGAATTATTATTCATATCATTCATAGTATTCATGTCATGTTTTTTTTTTTTTTTTTTTCTATTATCCCATAGTTGATTTTGATTCGTTTCATTTTCATTCTCAACAATTTTCTTTTCACATGTTTTTACTTTGTCTGCTTCACATATTACAGTTGGTGCTGTAGTGTATGTATGTATGTATGTATGTATGTATGTATGTATGTATGTATGTATGTATGTATGCATGTATGTATGTTTGCATGTATGTATGTGTGTATGTATGTTTGTATGCATGCATGCATGCATCCATGTATGTATGTATGTATGTATGTATGTATGTATGTATGAATGTTTGTATGACTGACTGACTGACTGACTGACTTTCTTTATTTGCTCTTCAAAAGAGATTTCGTTCAGTTATTTTTCATTATTACACTTTAAAGATAGGAACATAGCTTGACATTAATGGATTCGCAACACATTAAATCTGTAGTATATATCTACAAAAGCCGAGAAACACAATGTCTAAACACATGAGTTAGAGAGCTCACTGCAAGCGAAAAATATAAGTAACGGAGATTAAGAGAGGGAAGGAAAAAAAAAAAATAATTCGAATTATTACATTTGACTGGAACGATTTAGAAGGATTATCACATTGGCTCTCACTTGGAACACTTGTGAATATTTTTATTATTGGAATGAAATGAGTTCATTTCCCTAATATACTGAACAAGCATAATGTCAGATATCGTTTTCAAGTTCAGTTGCTCTTCTGTACATTGTGACTATTCCTTCAACCACCACACACATGAATGCCTGCAATGAATGATCATCCATAGAACCAAAGATGTCCACTCTCTTGCCCAGAAGTGTTCGAAGTAATGAGTCATTGTCTTGAGAAAAAAGTCAGTGTGAATCTAGTATGTCTATTGCATCTATTATTCTTTCAAACATAGTGTTACGTTCATCATTTAGGGCTTGGCAGAATACTAACATATGCTTGGCTCTGTCTGAAGTCAATCTTTTGCAGAGTTTACAGTTATATTCATTCTCTGTTGAAACTGAACACATTGTTAAATAGGCAATGTTAGCGAACGACCAAGTTTTATCAGGAAAACAGTTACCTAGCTTCCAGACAGCAAGTGGTTGAAGATTAGCATGGACACTTGCATAGTGTAAAAGTTCAGGCCTCATTTCAAGTTTAGTTCTCCACGATGATTCTTCGTAGCAGTGAACTGCCGTTTCAATACTCCTCCTCCAGACTGGTTTCGGGACAGAATATAGGGTGTTCACGTATAGGTTGAAGAAACCGCCAAGCTGGTATTTCAAAAGAACACGATATATATCTTTAACGAAGCCAATGCTCTCGCTCTCGTGTATTAAGAAGTCAAGAATTCTTCTGTTGAATATAATTTTCCATGCTAGAGAACCGTTGGCTCTACAGATTTTATTGAAGAAACCTAATTTGATTTTATCTACATATCCCTCAACTGACCACAGTCCAAGACTGCTAATTGTTGTCTTTGTAGATGAGCGTTGATCAAGACCTATAATTCTTCTTGCCGCTTTTCTTTGACATACTTCTAGATCATATACCTGTGACTGGCTCAAGTTTGACCATAATTCGCATCCATATGTTATAGCAGGTAGAACTATTTTTGACCATATTTTAACACTATTAATTGGATTCATACCATCCTTTCCAATGCCAGTTCCAACAAGGGAATAAAATACTGATCTACCTTTATCACAAGCATTTTTCACTGCAACAGTATTAGAAAAATCTGTGGAGAGAGTAACCCCAGCATATATTCTAGAGGAAACAATAGGTATCCTTTTATCTCCGAGCATGAACATAGATTTTTGCATGATTTTTTTCTTCGAAAATATGACGATATTGCTTTTATCAGCATTGTATCGGAGTCTCCACTTCGATGCATAGTCATGGAGGTTGTGAAGTAAAACGTTCATACCGTTGAATGATGAAGATAGCAAGGTCGTGTCATCCGCTAATAAAACACAAGGGATACTTAAGGTACCAACTTGTATTCCAGATTTTGTTGACTCCAGCAAGGATATTAGGTCATTAATCATGACTAAGAATAGCCATGCTGATAGGGTTCTTCCTTGTCCTACCCCTTGATTGACTGAGTATGGTTTCGAATGATGGCCGTTGAGCAGAACAAGGGCCCTAACTTCTCGAAAAGAATTTCGAATCAATCTCCACAGTTTTCCTTTAACTCCGAGACAGAATAGCTTATAAAAGAGGCCATCATGCCATACCGTATTAAAGGCCTTCGCGTTGTCCAGGAATGCAGCATAAACATTTGAGTGACTTTCTAAAAAATGGGCTAATCCCTCTTTAATAATAAAGGCTGCAGTAATGCCACTGCATTCGCTTCGAAATCCCTGTTGTAATTGGTGAGGGAAATTGATCCTTTCGCTAAATAGAGTTATCCTCTTCAACAATATTTTTTCAAATACTTTTTGAAAAACGGGAACGATTGAGATGTCTCTATAGCTATTCATATCTAGCCTGTCTTTTTTCCCACCTTTGAAGATAGGTATAACATTTACAGTTTTGAAGTAGTCCGGATAGGTTTCCAAGGAGATGATGCGATTATACACTTTGCACAAAATAGGACTAATCGATTGACAGGCAAAAATTAAATGCTCTGCATATATTTTATCATGACCACATGACTTATTTTTCTTCAGCTCTCTTACAGCCTCTTCAATATCATTCTGTAATATGGTTTCACACATATCCTTATCTGCTCCGTCTTCAATATTTGAATCCACAATATTCTTCATGGTGTTTCTAATTTCAGCTGCAAACAATTCGTTAAAATGGGTATCTGGTGTTTCGGTTCCTAAAGTTTTAAAATGCTGGCGCCACGCGTCACGAATCAAATGAGGGTCCCGTATTATTTCTCCTTCCACTTTTAGTTCAGAGATATCTTGTCTCTGTCCCTTCTTATGCAGTCTTACTATTCTGTAGAATTGCCCTGCATCCAATTCTGCAGCTTTTTTTTAGCTCATCGAATAGTTCCTGTTCATACTGGTCTTTTGCCTTCTTTAGTTGGTTTCTGAATTTTCTTTTCGCACTTTTATATTCTGCATATGTTGTAAATTGTATACCACGTAGCCGTTCGTCTTTTATCCATAACGCTCGTTTTCTTCTCATCTCTTTATGTAGTTCAGCCACATTAGTGAATTTCCAGTAAGGTTTTAGGTGAGGCAGGAAGGTTTTCCTTGGGAGATTTTTGTCAGCTGTATTTGATAAAACAGTCGCAACAGTAACAAGGGCGTTTTGTACATCTGTAATGTTGTCTAAAGGTAGCTCCACTGTATTTAAATACTTGTTAATTTCACTTCTGTACCGCTCCTGTTGTTCTGACGAAGCTTTTCGCCAGTTGATTGTAACCGGATATCTGGAAAATGTTGATTCCTGGAGTTCGTCTGGAACTAACAACTCTGCTCTTACAGGTAAATGATCGGATAAATTTAGATGATGATCATCTTCAATGTTGGCACTACGAACTAAATCTATTGTTGAGGAAGGTATAAGAATGTAGTCAATCAAGGACGAGTGTTTGCCGTCAGATGAGCAATATGTATATCCTGGTATTCCAGAAGGGGAAATATCACATGTTGACACTAGATGCCTATTTTTAAGAAAGGAATATAGTATATAGCCTTTATCATTTGTACTATTCGGAATCTCTTTTTTTCTGTAGCTCCGCATTAAAGTCACCACAAATAATCACAAAACCTTTTTGACTATATTCATCATAAAAGCATTCCACAGTTTCCATTATTTCTCTATAATCCTCTAAGGAGGCATTTGTGGAAGGAAACCACACACAGAGCATAAACAACTTGATAGCGCGCAGGCTAATTTCAACTGCAATAATTCTGTCGTTTCCGATGTTATTCATAGGACGAACCGGTAGTGACTTCCGATAGAGAATTGCAATTCCTCCAAATCCGGAGGGACGTTTTCTTTCCCATGGACACTTAAGAATTCTGTTATCCGGTCTCGAAAAAGCAGTAAATTCACTGTCAATGCTTTGAAAAAATTGCAGTTGCTCTGGATGTAGCCAATGCTCTTGTATGCACACAATATCAACCTTATGAAGTAAAGAACAAAGATAGGGCGTTCCTGTCATAATGCCCTTTGCATTCCAAGTCAGTATGTTTAGAGTAATCATTCAGAAAGTCAACAAAAACTCCTCCACATGCAATTAAGGGACACGAGATCACTTATCTATCATACCATTCTCTGGCCAATACAAATTCAGGCCAAAATCCCTGCTGTAAAGTTTTGGTAAGCAAATTTTCTGGAATAGTAACACGAACGGTATAGGTTTCTCCGTTCATATTTGACCACTTTTTAAGAATCCTAACATGGGTGATTTTTACTCCTCGATTATACGCATGCCTGAGAATTATATGTTTTAGCTCTTCCGGGGCATAGTCTGCTTTAATACGCAATAGCAACAAAGATTTTGTTCTCGGGCTCCTCTTCACTCCACTGAATGCTAAATTGCAAATTCGTACCTGGATTGGTTTCGAATTATTATTCATATCATTCATAGTATTCATGTCATGTTTTTTGGGTGGGGAGTTTCTATTATCCCATAGTTGATTTTGATTCGTTTCATTTTCATTCTCAACAATTTTCTTTTCACATGTTTTTACTTTGTCTGCTTCACATATTACAGTTGGTGCTGTAGTGTATGTATGTATGTATGTATGTATGTATGTATGTATGTATGTATGTATGTATGTATGCATATATGTATGTTTGCATGTATGTATGTGTGTATGTATGTTTGTATGCATGCATGCATGCATCCATGTATGTATGTATGTATGTATGTATGTATGTATGTATGTATGTATGAATGTTTGTATGACTGACTGACTGACTGACTGACTTTCTTTATTTGCTCTTCAAAAGAGATTTCGTTCAGTTATTTTTCATTATTACACTTTAAAGATAGGAACATAGCTTGACATTAATGGATTCGCAACACATTAAATCTGTAGTATATATCTACAAAAGCCGAGAAACACAATGTCTAAACACATGAGTTAGAGAGCTCAGTGCAAGCGAAAAATATAAGTAACGGAGATTAAGAGAGGGAAGGAAAAAAAAAAAAAAAAAAAAATCGAATTATTACATTTGACTGGAACGATTTAGAAGGTTTATCACATTGGCTCTCACTTGCAACACTTGCGAATATTTTTATGATTGGAATGAAATGAGTTCATTTCCCTAATATGCTGAACAAACATAATGTCAGATATCGTTTTCAAGTTCAGTTGCTCTTCTGTACATTGTGACTATTCCTTCAGCCACCACACACATGAATGCCTGCCATAGAACCAAAGATGTCCACTCTCTTGCCCAAAAGGATTCGAAGTAATGTGTCATTGTCTTGACAAAAATGCCAGTGTGAATCTAGTATGTCTATTGCATCTATTATTCTTTCAAACATAGTGTTACGTTCATCATTTAGGGCTTGGCAGAATAGTAACATATGCTTGGCTCTGTCTGAAGTCAATCTTTTGCAGAGTTTACAGTTATATTCATTCTCTGTTGAAATTGAACACATTGTTAAATAGGCAATGTTAGCGAACGACCCAGTTTTATCAGGAAAACATTTACCTAGCTTCCAGACAGCAAGTGGTTGAAGATTAGCATGGACACTTGCATAGTGTAAAAGTTCAGGCCTCATTTCAAATTTAGTTCTCCACGATGATTATTCGTAGCAGTGAACTGCCGTTTCAATACTCCTCCTCCAGACTGGTTTCGGGACAGAATATAGGGGGTTCACGTATAGGATGAAGAAACCGCCAAGCTGGTATTTCAAAAGAACACGACATATATCTTTAACGAAGCCAATGCTCTCGCTCTCGTGTATTAGGAAGTCAAGAATTCTTCTGTTGAATATAATTTTCCATGCTAATGAACCGTTGGCTCTACAGATTTGATTGAAGAAACCTAATTTGATTTTATCTAAATATCCCTCAACTGACCACAGTCCAAGACTGCTAATTGTTGTCTCTGTAGATGAGCGTTGATCAAGACCTATAATTCTTCTTGCCGCTTTTCTTTGACATACTTCTAGATCATATACCTGTGACTGGCTCAAGTTTGACCATAATTCGCATCCATATGTCATAGCAGGTAGAACTATTTTTGTCCATATTTTAGTACTGTTAATTGGATTCATACCATCCTTTCCAATGCCAGTTCCAACAAGGGAATAAGATACTGATCTACCTTTATCACAAGCATTTTTCACTGCAACAGTATTAGAATGATCTGTGGAGAGAGTAACCTCAGCATATATTCTAGAGAAAACAATAGGTATCCTTTTATCTCCGAGCATGAACATAGATTTTTGCATGATTTGTTTCTTCGAAAATATGACGATATTGTTTTTATCAGCATTGTATCGGAGTCTCCACTTCGATGCATAGTCATGGAGGTTGGGAAGTAAAACGTTCATACCGTTAAATGATGAAGATAGCAAGGTCGTGTCATCCGCTAATAAAACACAAGGGATACTTAAGGTACCAACTTGTATTCCAGATTTTGTTGACTCCAGCAAGGATATTAGGTCATTAATCATGACTAAGAATAGCCACGCTGATAGCGTTCTTCTTTGTCCTACCCCTTGATTGACTGAATATGGTTTCGAATGATGGCCGTTGAGTAGAACAAGGGCCCTAACTTCTCGAAAAGAATTTCGAATCAATCTCCATAGTTTTCCTTTAACTCCGAGAAAGAATAGCTTATAAAAGAGGCCATCATGCCATACCGTATTAAAGGCCTTCGCGTTGTCCAGGAATGCAGCATAAACATTTGAGTGACTTTCTAAATAATGGGCTATTCCTTCTTTTATAATAAAGGCTGCAGTAATGCCACTGCATTCGCTTCGAAATCCCTGTTGTAATTGGTGAGGGAAATTGATCCTTTCGCTAAATAGAGTTATCCTCTTCAACAATATTGTTTCAAATACTTTTTGAAAAACGGGAACGACTGAGATGTCTCTATAGCTATCCATATCTACCCTGTCTTTTTTCCCACCTTTGAAGATAGGTATAACATTTACAGTTTTGAAGTAGTCCGGATAGGAATCCAAGGAGATGATGCGATTGTACACTTTGCACAAAATAGGACTAATCGATTGACAGGCAAAA
>JAECUM010034961.1:0-30167 GCA_016617855.1 Megalonaias nervosa
TGTTGCAAGTATTTCAACTAACAAAAAACACTCCCCTTACCCCCCCCCAAAAAAAAAAAGAACAAACAAGAAAAGAATGTGTTCGATTCTCCAGGTAGTACATACGCAAATGCTTCCCGAAGTGTTTTACGTATACTATTGATTTGTTTCAGGCATGAAATCCAAAACAGCAAAACATCCAAATGTTCAGCAATAAGAAAGTGACGTTTGTTAATCTGTAAACGTCACACTAATTACATGAACCACAACTTACATTTCTCCTCTCTTGTGTTTCTAAACCATTATATGTTTTACGAATTGAGTACTACATATATGTTTGGCATCGGACACGATAAGCATGCCTTGCAAAATCAATATTAGAATTAAAGTTATGTTTTTCGCATGTAATTCCTTACATGTTTTATTGAATCTATGACAATTGCTTGATTTCAATACTTACAGATTCTTGCCACTTTGTATTTTCAGTTGAACTACTTGGTCCCTGTCACATGCATAATCATCATACTGTTTGCCTTCCATATTCCAGCCTATATTGAGGGTGACAATTTTAAAGGCGTTCTTGCTCTTTTTCTTATTTATGGGTGAGTTGACTAATGTCATTATAAACTCGTTGTTAGTTTGTCTTCTGCAGGCTTTTCGAAACAAAACCCACATCAAAATGTAATGTCAACTTTTCACGGTACGTTAGCGTTGGATTAAATAAAAAGAAGTCTTGTTTGAGATGAAGTTTTAGCTGTGTCTTAGACAACGGAATGATAGACCTGTAGCAAACAGCAAAGGCAAGTAAATTTTATAAGCAGTCCATGACACTCTAATACCTTAGTGTTCAATATTTGCATGTGGCTAGAATTTAACTTATACCCAGAGAAGCGCCATGAATGATCTTTTTTCTACAAGATGTCAAAGGTTTGGGGTCTTGCCATTACAGCCTAACGTTCTTGTCATTTAAATGTCAAATAGTAAGAAGTAATCCACATTCTAGGCAAAATAATATAAAGATTGAAGGCTTTAGTAAAATCTAAAGCTGATTAAGAGGAGAGTTAGGCTATGATTTGATCCATGAAAATTACCAATCTCTTGATCATAATGGGGTGAAAATTAAGAATACATGGCAATTCCAAATGTTATGTCACCAGTGTATAGAAAACCACGTATTATTATTATTATTATTATTATTATTAACATTTTCATGTTGACACTAAGACGATATTCTGCTGCATTGGGTATTGTAATGAGATGGGAATGCATAAAAATATTCTGTCGTTATATGTAGTGTACACGAAAACGTCATGCACTGCATATCATTAATATCCTACTAACTTGAATAACAAAGTAACATGGTGTAGATCCAATGAGTTCTTGTCTAAACAACATGGTTCTTAATAGCACTGTAGAAGCTAAAATTACGTTATGTGTGCTATCAATGAAATGGCTCACTTTAATTACTTATGTTAAGAATAAAATCTAGATTCGGATATTTAATGAATCACCATGGATGAATATAAACATATGTGAATCATACGTTACTTGTTTACACTTCACATTTCAGCTAATTTCTAGACAATAATAATTTTAACATTCTTTCAGGTGGTCAATTACTCCGATGATGTACCCGTTGTCCTTCCTGTTCCGAGAGCCCAGTGTTGCCTACATAGTTTTGATCATCATTAACCTATTCACAGGAATAACTTGTGTGATATCAAGTTTCATCTTGAGATTGTTTAATTTTGATCAGGTAAATGTATTGTAATTGTCACCAAGCAACAGTAATCATCCACTTTAGTATGCAGTCAAGTTACAGAGACAATTAAATAGCACAGATTTTCTTCCATTTCTTCCCCCATTCGTTTAAGTCTCTCATTTCAGTCTAAATTTCTAGATCTATTGCAGCAGTATGTGGCCTAACTTAAAATTTTAATTATATGAGCAAAAATTTAAACGAAGAATAACCATGAAAAAAACTACAGTATGCTTTCCCTTATTTTAATGAAAGGTCTGCTTGATTGGTACATTTTAAGCGATTATATATATATATATATATATATATATATATATATATATATATATATATATATATATATATATATATATAATGTGCACGATTATGAATTAAGAAGAATTACGAATAAATTTGGAAACTTATATTATGTACCAATTTCTCAATTTCTTTACAATAAACAGAAAAGATTATCTGAAAAATATATATCAAGGAGTTTCGAGAGCATCGTTAAACTAATTTAACGTTGTTTTTACTAGCAGAGTGTGGTTTATATCCCTAAAATGAGCCTAAATGTTTATTTAGTCAGAAATGGAATTCCAGATATTTTATCTAATGAAGGTATTTGAATATTGTACCTTTTTCCCAAGCCGTAAATGGTTTACCTTGAATGGAAAGGCTCATTATTTCTCAAGTAACTCAGCTGATTGTAAAATTACCGTTACTATGTGCTCGATAAATTATCTTACCAAGTATAATCTCTGGCCATATGTGATTAGAAATTTCAAACTTTGGATGATACGGTTATGTAAGATTAATAAACACTAATGAAAAGCACCTGCACTTGCGCGATGCTCGACCGCTAATTGAATCAATCATTCATGTACATAATGCCTATTTATAGGTTTCGTCATCGCCTCTTTAAGACAAGAAATGCTACAAAGCAATAAGTATACATTTTCAGATACAAAGTCTCCTTTCGAAGCAGTTACTTACATCGGAAATAATAGCTTGATCTTTTTGTATTGTCCTTCAGAGTGTTGATGGTGCATATAAAGTCATGGCTGATATGTTCTTGGTGTTTCCGAGCTATTGTTTAGGGGAGGGTTTGATGGCGATTGCATACAACCACTACCTTAATACTTTCTATTCACATACTGGTAAGTACTTATTAGATGATTCCATAGACAAGAAAGTAATGACGCTAATTACATCGACCAAGTAAAACCAAATAAAAACTATATTGTTTTTAAAGTAATGTTCTTGTGATCTTTCTATTATGCTTTGTTGTCTAGCACTCCCTTCACTTTACTGACAATCATAGCTACTTTGTCATTACTGTTATCTACGAATATAGTTAGGTATATATTAGTTAATATGTGCATATGTCACACATTTTATTTGCTGGAAGACCGTTTCTATTCGTCCCATTACCTACATTCAGCCATGTTTTCTCTGACGTGGAAAAACGGACCCGAAATTTACACATTTCTTTAGAATTGGTTCACAATTGCTCCGGGTGGATAACAGTACTTTGTCCAGATGTATAGCCTGGTTCATAGATGATTGGTGTATTTTTAGTAAAGGAAATTATGAGTTGTGGTTGGTTGAACTCTTACGTTAAGACTAAGTTGATACTGGATGACTTTACAGGTATATATGTGTCAGTCATAAATTTTTGTATTGCATCACTGTTGTCATTCATTTAGTCAGAATCTGTTATTTAAATTTGTTGTGTTCTTTGGAAGCGATAGTTGATTTCATTTGTATACCTTTACGTCTGATGACTTTGATGACGGTTTGAACGCTCCAGAAGTTTGTGTTTTACCGCTAAGTATGAAACGGCATGCTACTATTTCCTTCCGTGATTCGTCAAGATGAAGTTCGTAAAGTTCAATGATTATAGTATATATGACAGCCTAAGGAGTAATGTACGATATTGACAGAGTAAAGCAATGTTTTAACTGAAACCAAGAGGAGCGTCCTAGCCTTTTATAGCAGCACGCTGGAAACGAAACCTCGGATGTAAATAACGGCCATTGTTATCTACCATCAAGCCATTGGTTATTATTGCGTCATATTAACTTGAACGTCGTGACAATGACTTGACGTATCATGACTAAGAGCTACTTAAGCAATAGTTTATGGTTATTAAAATGGAAGGTTGGATTGTTTCATTCCAAATTTGCAGGAAAAATGCTACAAATTAAAAGTGGTGGTATTTGATTGATTATTAGTATTACTTTAACACCTATCACTTAGTACCAATCTTTTCCTCATATATCTAGCCAGATGTTCGTGCGCTAAACTCTTAGACCTTTCAGAAGCGTCATTATGATTACCTTTGATCCTCCATCTGAGTTTTGAAGTTATGCGACTCGCATCGGAAAGAGACAAGAATGTTTCGAATGACTCCAAACAGGCCTATAGCTGTGTGTGCTAATCATTGGTGTTAAAGTAGTTTCACATTAACTTTATCAGGTCCATTACATACTTTCTTTTGCAAAGAGTATATTCTAACTTTGCGTGCTTGTTAAGTATCTGATACTGGGACAAGTTTTCAAGGTTATCTGATGTTGCTGTAACTTTCTATATGTTATTAAAACGTTAATGATTTATTACGTAGCCATGGAAAATATATTTAGTGATTTGTTACGATATCTAGAAGACAGGTGAAACTTCGAGATTTGATTGGAAGATATTTCATAAGCATAAACATGGGGTAAAGGGCCCGGAAGTCCACTATTAAAACTAATTTACGGCCTCCATGTACACAAATAAATTCATATAAAGATTCAGAAAAAAGCATAGAAATGCGATATGCTTTTCTTCGTTTTATTTTTCTTTATTTTCTATTTGTAATTTTCCGTTAAATAACGAATCATTTTCCTTTCAGACAATATGGATAAGATTCGATCACCTTTGGAGTGGGAGATTGTTCTTAAGAAACTTGTCGTGATGTCGGTCACTGGTGTCATCTTCTTTGTGTTTACCGTTCTGTGTGAATACGAGTTTTTTAGCCAATCGACGTAAGTACATCAACGTATTCCATCCAACAAGCAAATGTGCATGCAATGTGTGGTTTTAGAATGAGACACTATCGTAATATAATCAGATGATTTCAAGCATACTGACTGTTGTATGACGTATCGTAGAGGTTAATGTAATTGCGAGATCATTAATATAACCCTGAATAAAATTTATGAACTCGAAGGTAGTAGAGTTTTAAATCTCCACGCAGACACACACACACACACACACACACACACACACACACACACACACACATATATATATATATATATATATATATATATATATATATATATATATATATATATATATATATATCATGGTTTCGTGGTAATTGGGAAAATACTACATATGCAGCCATGCTTTTAGATACGTTTTGTTTTGGTTATCACTCCAAAATGTAAGGAACGAAAGGAAATGAGCAAACTATTTCATTTTAATTTTATGTAAAGTGGCTAGCATTCATGTCATGGGAAATTATTATATTACAAAAACCCGTTGCAAGTGTGTACAAGCACGTGACACATTGTGTTTAAAATTTAAGATTTTAAGATATTCGGAAATGGTGCTGCATGAAGCTATTACAGATAAAATCTTTGAAAGAGAGCAAAGATGTGGCGTTGTGTCATGTCGGAAGTATATTTGGGATGATGAGCTGATGTTGAATATGTGTTACAATTGACAAGGCGCCGTTCGCCTTGCTTGCAATTATAAAATTTTCATCAAGTCTAAAATTTCTTAGGTGCCAACGAAAGTTAATGGACCACAGCTCACAGGAAGAGGTTGACGAAGACGTAGCTCTTGAGAAGAGACGTGTTGTGTCAGAGTGTGGGCAGAATGACTTGTTAAGAGTTGTCTCCTTGTCAAAGGCAAGTGTGACTACACAACTACGTATTCGAAAAGCGTTATGCAACCTGCAAAACTCAGAATGCTCAATTCTGCAAAGATATGGCCAATGTGTAGATTTATTAATGAATGTTCCTTGAGATTTTATTTATATATATTTATGGAAACTGATGGGCCTTCTGAATATAAGTTATGTTTTACTTCACCCCAATTTAATCAAATAAAAATCAATATTCGTTAAAGGTTTTTCCATTGTAAAAATGGACGTATTGAAGAAAAGCACCCATCAATGTTATATTTGGCATGATCAATGTTATATTTGGCATGATCATGTATTACCATGTTGAGATCCTTCAGAATAGAAAATATTATTTAATTACACTATTATATCGTGAAAACGTTCCGTATCATATGGTGCTTATTATATTCATAGGTGCTAGAAAAGAATACTTCTTTTCGAGAATGAAGAAATATATCAGATGCGATCTTTGGTGTTTAACATATTTTGGTAGAATGGCGGAGTCTGTATATGCCATGTAGGCTAAAATACACTAGTCATTAAATTTATAACAACCACATACCATTATCGTTGTGTAAGCGGATACATTTAATATAGTTTCCTGCATTTCAGGAATTTAAAAGCAGAAAAAGAGGTAAACACAAAGCAGTGAATGATTTATCCTTTGGAATTCCTGCCGGTCAGGTAAGTTAAGATGATTAGTTTGTGTCAGGCTTAAGGTGGCACTCTACAGTTTTGTATTGTAAATAGGGTTAGAGTTTTAAAAAAAAGAATTTCCTTGTTATCCTAACCGGTTATACTGGCAACCCCCCCCCAAAAAAAAACCTTGTTTATCTTAGGCATTGTTCATAGGACTTTTAATTCCCTTCATTTTGGTGTATGATTGATATGTGTAATATGGGTTATATGGCATACAGCTTGGCATTACTTTAGAGGTGCACCTTTAAAGCAACTGCTGGTTTTGCTTGGTTATTTTCACTTCCTTAACTTCAGATGTAAATTGTAGAAATGGAGCCGATAACTTTGTTTTTCACAATTTATATATATTTTAATTCATTCATTGCACTTTCAGAAGCTGGTATTGTCTCGTCTGGCAAAATTCCTTTTCCCTATTTGAATAACTGCTGAAAATAGTTTACTTTGGACTAATTCAGGCTGATATGTTTGGTGCAAGGGAGCAGTCATTTCAGATAGCTGTGTGCTTAATTACCACCAGTAAAGTATCCAAAGAAATTTAATCCACAGTACATGAATGCAATATAGAGATATACACCAACATTCTTTCCATTGTGCATGTTGCAAATGTAAACAACTTCACCTTACACCCGCCACTCCCTCACGAGCTCATAATATCTGTAGAGTGCCCCCCCCCCCCCGAAAAAAAGACTGTATAATTGCAATTGATTTAATTGGTAGATGTGACGAAGAGGTCAGAACATAATCATGTGATAAGGCCGAAATGCGTTTAATTATGTATAAACTATTGGGAGTACTACTTTGTACCAGCATATATAAGTGCAGTCATGTGCAAAGTAACTAATGTAAAAACTGAAAAAGAAGACAGACGCAATACATGCCTTCAAAACAAAATAAAAATATAAAGTTTTCTTTTCTGAAAATGAAATAAATTGATTTCTAACAGAATCAGATAACAAATCTTTCTATACCTTTCATGATAAATTATTCTTTGTTTGATATTTGATACAAATCGGCCTAATTATGTTGATTTCGTCCATGAAGGCATACCATCTTCGAGTAGTTTTTATATCTAACAGAACAACATATCTTTTGCGTTGAATATTATGCTTTCACGTGTGCCCATTTAGAAACAGTATTAAGACAATGTTGTGGAAGGTTCAAAACCCTAGATCGGTTATCATTTGCGGAATCACTCATTTGATCTTGACACAGTTATTACGTTGTTGAACGAGAATCCAATGTGCTATGAATTACTATACTCAAAACGTAGTTTAAGCAGAAATAAGGCTCTAAAACTGATGCGAAATATTTTTTTAATCAAGCAAAATGAAAATAAAGGATACAAAATTATAAATAATTGAAATTATAAGAATTTATTATTGTTGCTTTGGATGGGTTATTTACTATGTGAATCAGCAATTTACAGTTTATACCGCTTTAAACGCAAAGAAAAACAACATAAAACTCTGACATGATACTGTAGTTAGCTTGAACAGCTGAATGCCTTAATAATGCATTAATTATATTATATTTATAGTATCTTATACCACAGTGACATGACGTGGTGTGGTGCGGTGGGGTATAGTGCAGTGCAGGGTGATATAGTGTTGTGGGGATACTGTCGTACGGCAAGCATAATACAGTACAATATAACATACTATATTTAATGTTAACATTAAGGAGTTAGAAAGTCCAGTTATTAAAGTCATATTTTACACTTTAACAAAACATTCTACGAGGACGCAAATAGTAGACAAACATAAATGGAAATTGTTGGAATTACTATACATTTTATCCAAACACAGAAGTGAATATGACAAACTTTTTGATCGGCTCCAAATTTCTTCAGTCGGAACCATTAATGGCATAGTAAAGTCATTAATATCCTATTTCGTAGTTCCATTGGGCATTACGTTTAAGGTTATTTACTGCAAAGTATTACGAACTGTGAGTGAACGGGGATGCTGCATTGTTTTTCTATTTGCTGGTGTGTTTCGGGCTTATGCTATCACAAAGTGTATGTTGTATCAAGGGTTATTCTGTCCTAAAGTGTACCTTTTATCTGGGGTTCTGCTGTCATGAAGTGTACATTTTATAAGGGTTTATGCTGTCATGAAGTGCACATTTTATAGGGGGGTTATACTGTCATAAAGTGTACATAATATCGGGTTCTTTGCTGTCAGAAAGTGTACATTGTATGAGGTGTATGCTGACATGATGTGCACGTTGTATCGGGGATAATGCCGCCATGAAGTGTACATTTTATACGGGGTTATGCTGTCCTTAAGTGGACGTTGTATTGAGGATTATGCTGTCATAACGTGTACGTTGTATTTGTTCCATTTACTTACTGCTATAAAACTTAATTTGCGGCAAAATAACCACCATTTTTCCGAAGGAAATTCTCAGTCTTGGTAAATGAATGTCCTGAATATTTTAGCATCTGTTATTGATAACAGACGCAAGTTCAGTAATTGAAACGTGTTTTAATACTTGCATTCGAGGACAAAGTGGAAACTGTAGGGTAAATCAAAACGTCACAGACTGCAAGAAAATTTACAAACTCGCCCATTTAGACACAAACTGCAAACGCGGAGAAATACTCTTCGTACTTTGCGGAATATTGCCCAGGTTTAGTCATGAGAAAGATTTGTTTTTACAGTGTTTTGGACTCCTCGGTGTCAACGGAGCTGGTAAAACCACCACTTTTCGAATGATTACCGGTGAGGAGAAGCCATCAGCAGGAAATGTTTACGTCAAGGGTCACAGGTAAACGCAACATCGAAATGGGCTTCCTAAACATATGTGAACAAGGCAACTTATTGAACAAAAATTAATATAATGTGTTCGTCAATATACTTATTTTTGATACATAATACGTGTGATAACATCTCATGAAGTCACAATAACGTCATATCATCATGCAAAGGAAAGAGATAACAATTAAAGGCATCCGACTATTATTGCAGTGCCATCAGTTTGATAAATGTAGTGAAGATTTTCATGGGTTAAAACATAAACGTGTGATCAGGTCCAGTTGCATTTATTTCTCTATAACCTGTACGGAAAACTACCTTATACTAACTTCTATAAATTGAGTCACGTGCAAAGTAACAAATGTAAACACTGAATCGGAAGGCACTCACACTGCGTGCCTTTAAATAGAAATCAAAACGGTGGGTCTATACTTTGAAAATTGAATAAATTGATTTGACATAATCAGATAAAAATATCTTTGTAGTTTTTCTGAAAATAATTAATTCTTTCTTTGAGTAGATTTGTAAATAGCTAGGAAACTCAAAATCTCCCAAGAAGAATATTGGAGCTACAACATTTTCAATGAGGCTCGTTACAGATGAATGTAAAACTATAGTTAAATGGATATATGTATTGGTAGGAGGGAGATTCAAAGACTAACATTAAAACAATCGGACTCACAGCCCTACAATGTAAGATGCCGACCCTGATATTTACGATGCTGTGTTGAGTGGGAGATATTGCCCGCTAGTCCCCCATCGTAACCTTTAGGGTTAATGTCTTGCACTGTTTGGCTATTGGACCCCCATCACTATAACCATTAACCGATAGTCTTAATTTAATTTTTAGAAGCCCATGCAGGTAGCCTAAACTATTACTGAACACGAAAATAGATTTAAAGAAAGGAAAATTGGTCCGTTAATTGTCTGGACAATCACGAGTCAGTCAAACCAGAATGAACTCATGGAAGCATCCAATTCATTAGTCATTTCTATGTCAAACAAAACGAAACATTCTTTGCTTTGAATTTTGAACTTCTACCCAGATCACATGTGCCGGTTAGATAAAATAGTAAGACCATGCAGTGGAATGTTTAAAATCGTTAAACCGCCTACCATTGGTAGAATCATTTGTTTGATACTGACGTAGCTATTACGTTACAGATTGAGAATCCCTTGTTCTATAAATAGTTACGTACCATACGCACCCAACATGAATTCATACGCTTAAATAATGCTCTAACTCTGACATTAAATATCCTTAAAGAACAAGAAATAAAAATAAAAGAATTAATAAAATTTAAAGGAACTGCAATTATAGGAGTTCATTGTTGTCTTTTTCTGAGTTTATCGTGGTAAAACTGTCAGTTGCCGACTCACAAAGCTTGTATAACGCCCTTCGGGCGTTATTTTCTTTGTAATTCGGCAACTAAGAGTTTTTCTGCTTCTTCGGTTATACATCGTGTCCAATGAATACGCTAGTTGTGCTGCCTGCGGTGACTACACATGTGGCTCCTGATTCCAAAGCTGGAAGCACATAGGATGTTATAGGTTGGGCATGGGAAGTCTGTAGACGAGTTGGTCTGGGATGCTGCGATGTACCGTTTATCTCTCATGGCTGTGAGTCGTTGGTGGTGGTCATCTGTGTTGAAGTAGTGGATACTTCAACAGCCTTTGAGTGTACACCATGTTGACTGGTCCTTGGCCGAGGTTTCCAGCTCGCTGTGTTGGATTCCACACCAATTCAGATTACTCTTAAGGTTGTCTTTGTACCTTTTCATGGGGCGCACTCGTTTTTGCTTTCCCTGCATGAGCTGACCACAGAAGAGTTGTCTCAGTATTCTGGTCTTCTCCATCCGAATGACGTGGCCAGACCGTCTGAGCTGGGCTTTCGGAGGCAGTGCCTCAGTGCTAGGAAAACGGACCATTTTGAGGACTTCTAAGTTGGACTCCCAGTCTTGCCATCGGATGTGCATGATTGACCTTAGTCAATTGTTCGAGTTGCTTCGCATGCCTGTATTACACAGTCCAAATTTCACAGCCATAGATCAGGGATGTGAGAACGACAGCTTTATATACCTTGATCTTACTGAGCATCCGAATGCCTCTTTGCTGCAGGACTCTGACACAAAGTCTTCCAAGGGCTTGGCTTGCTTTCCGGATCCTGGCTGTAATTTCCTTATGCAGTGACCCATCTGAAGACATTGTGGTTCCTAGGGATGTAAGATGGCAAAGTCCTCTGAGTTCTCTTTATTGTCCAAGACCTCTTTTGTCATGTCATGGAACAACTGGATTAGGGTGGCGAAGTTTCTGGGACAGCTATGTTTTCTAACAACGAACCACATGGGCTTCTCTACTTACAGTCAAAAGCCTTGGTGAGGTCGATAAACACTGTACAGATATCCATGTGCTGTTTCATGTACTTCGGATATATTTGCTTCACGGTGAAGTTCATGTTGACTGTACTACGGGCTGGTCGGAATCCACAGTGTGATGCAGATAGCAGTTCCTCTGAGATGGCTGGGTCAAGTCCGTTCAGGATGGTGCGGGCAAGAATCTTCCCAACAATGGATAACATAAATTCCTCTATAACTGTTGCAGTCAGCGCAAGCGCCTTTATTCTTGTATAGTGAGACGATGGTGGCGTCTCATAGATCTGCAGGCATCTCCTCCTCGTCGCTGATGCTGGTGAGGGTATCATGGAAAGCTGCAAATGCTTCATTGAGAAGAGCCTTGAATACCTCTGCAGAGATTTCATATTTGCCTGATGCTCTGCCACAGTTCTTCGGTTCAGTGGCATTCCACACCTACTCCTCAGATGGGAACATGTCCAGCACATCAGGGACTGGCTTTTGGTAGATTTGTTGTACTGTTGCTCTGTCGACAGTGGATGGGCGATTCAAGAGCTGGCTGAAGTGCATCTCTTTTAACCGTGTCCAGTTTTAGTTGGGCTTCGTGTCAGTGGTCTCTTGGCAGACAGCTTGTTGTCTAACTTGATTTGGAGCTCCCGCTAGCACTCCGGATGCTGTAACAGTTTCTGCTTATGTGGAGGACAAATCTCACCTTTTTGGGTCACTTGTGGTGGTGCGGGATGATGTGTAAGGCTAGGCTTGGTTCTAACAAGTCTGTGGTGAGTCCAGCAATCTGCTCTGTGCTTGGCTCTAGCGATGAGCACATTTCTGATGTCCCGCTGCTTAGTGATGACATAGTCTGTGAGGTGCCAATGCTGAGACCTCAGGTGCATTCACTTTGTCTTGTACTTGTCCGCTTATCTAAATATGGCGTTGGAGATCACAAAGCTGAGTTCAGCACATTTGCTAAGGAGAAGCATACCGTTACTGTTCATTTTGCCAAGCCCATGTTTCAGTATCACATCACAAAACTGAGTTTGTTCCATGCCAACTCTGACGTTGAATTCACCCAGCAAGAATAGCTTGTCATTGTCCAGAGTCCAAGTTGGTATAAAACTGTTCCATGGTTTCATCTGGGCATGTAAGCGTTGGGGCATTGGCACGTATGATTGTCATCAAGCGTTTGCCAACCTAACAGAGGCGGAGGTTCATGAGTCTCTCGTTGATGCACGGTGGTAGGTCTGGGAGGTGGCTGAGTAGGTGTGTCCTAATGGCAAGTCCCACTTCGTGGATCCTGTCCTCATTTTATGCTTTTCCCTACCAGAAAAAGGTGTACCAACCTATATCTGTCAGCGATCCCTCCCAAGCAAGTCAGGTCTCACTGAGGATTCTTAAAAAGTACTAGTACAGTCACAGATGGGTTACATAAAAAAAAGTCTGCGGGAGAGCTTTTAAAGTGGGAAAGTCGATGTACAAGGGAGATCCAACTCTTGTGGCCGCTGGAGCCGGTTCCCAGTGCCAAGAAGAATGCTATCGTTGGAGACTCCGTTGGCTGCAGTGGATGGCCGTGACTTCTAATGTTCCTTGTCAATGCCCTTGGCGCTCTACAGCACCTTGCTGGTCCGCCAGGGCGTGTCCATACACCGGTGGGCCGGCACACCACACCTCTGGAGCCCGCCGCGGTTCCGAGATCCCTTTCAGTTCTGCCTAGGGACGAGCGATGCCCATTACCCTGTGTTGCCACGAGGAGGCACTGCAGGAGCCTTGGCGGTGGAGAGGCTTTGTACTGGCAGAGGGAGGCTTGTACACTCTGCTCCCTTTTTACTAATAGTCAGCGGCTAGCCAGTGGCAGCAGCTGGAAGCAGAAAGTGCAAACTACAACTACACTACTGCACTAGACGCATCACATACACTCTGTGGCACAGCCACTAACACAATGATACTTAATACCACGATAAACTCAAACGAAACAACTTTAAACTCTTCAGTAATTCGAAGTTATCTTACTGCACAATTCTGTGGTTTGATGAAATAAAACGAGTGACAGAATGTTACATTTGTGCTTATTGGAAATACAACTTATGCAACTCGTCATGTAGTTTCATTCCAAATAGAAACAATTCTACTGGTTTCATTACTTTCATTTGAAAGGAACACAAATATAAGATCCCCTACGTTTGATTCACACAGGGAAGAGCTTGTAACAAATTTTATTTCTGCAGCGCAAAGGTTTACTTCTTCTGGATTGTTATATGACATGGTAAAATGCTAAATTTAATTATGAATGATTCTATATCTTATCATTATCAATGGATCTTCTGATAACTTTTGAATTTATACATACAATAAAAGTCCCATTTAGAAATGTTTTGTTTCCGTTAATGATCTTATCATGTCTTTGTAAGAATCGTTATTTTTTAATTTTTTTTTATCTACATGTTAATGAGTATCTTACATGCAAAGAAACGTTCATATACTAATACATCAGTAAATAAAATTTCCTCAGAAATGGAAATAATACTTTTTATATTCTTAAATTCGCTCTTAAATTCAATAAAAATGCGCTGAGTAAACCCAAGACTTTTACTCTGAAAATCGAAGTTATACTTGTCAATGAGTCACATAGAACAGAAATGTGCTCAGGTTGCCAATTGTTTTGAAATAACATCGTCTGTAATACTTTGTCCTACCAAACCTGATGAAAGAAGATATTTGTAAAGTTTGATTGACTTAATTCTTTTTTTTTATGGAGAAACAAATCTTATTATTTTTTTGTAATTTCATTAAACACACATGAACAAATATAAATACAATGGAAATATATTACCGTATGTAGTCGCTAATACGACGAGCACAACTGCAAATGCGCAGACCCAGATCTGCCGTCGCTTAATCCTCCAGTAGATCTGGATCTGTTTAGTTTTTGTTAGGAGTGATCACTAGAACAAACAACATGGACCCTGATCTGCATGCGCATTATGCCACGGCAGATCAGGATCTTTACTGTTTGCAGTTTGATCTCGTCTTATAAGCGAGTACATACTGTAGATGATGCAGAGATCAAAATCGTGTGCAGCAGGTCTGGCATAACTGATCACAATTAATTCAAAAGTAAAAATAGAGAAGCTCAGTAAATTTCATGCTCCTCAAGATAGTTGCGGATTGCAAGGTTATATATGTACCGTTTCAGTGTCATGTCCAGCCTACACCTTCGCCATGCACATCAATCCATAGGATACTGTCCTCAGTATGATGCCCTGTTTGCTGAGCTGACGGGCCGGGAACACCTCCAGTTGTATGGCCGTCTAAGAGGAACACCTCAAAAAGATGAAAATAAGGTCTAAAACACTCAAACCTTTATTCCTTTTTGTTTTTGGACTAGATAGAAAGTGAAAATATACTGTTTCCCTCATGTCAAGGCAACATATTTCAGGTAATTGTGATCCGTTGACAGTAAATACGTTTTGGAAAGAAGATTATGTTCTTACTACCGCAACATTTCTTTGAATTTTGCTGATCTTATTTTTTGTTTGTTTCATATTCAAAGTTTAACTTTAAAATTTGTGCTTAATCTAGTCAATACATTTAGATTACTGAAGCTCAAAGTAACAATATGTTCTTTACATTTTAACCTACTTCTTGTGTCCATATGTTTGGTGCATTATATAGTACATATCAATTACATCCAACCAGGAAACGTTTGTAACATGTAAAGACATATTTAGGTGCTTAGTAAGGTTTATTTACAGTCTTGTTCCTGTATTAGTCATAGGTCAACAGATAACGAGGGGCTGGGTAATGTTGACTGATATAGGGGTACTTGAATTAGTCCTAGGTAACGATATAACTAGGTGCAAGGTAAAGCAGAACATGGTAGTCCTGTAAGTGGTCATCGTTAAAGAGCTAATATGGGTTAAGTATTAAAGTTAATCAATTCAGGGTGTATTTTCTGCGACATGGGTTAATGTCTGGCACCTTTTAATACTAATTAAAACATATCTCGGCTTCTAAGGTATAATGAAACTGTTAATTCTGCAATTTGTCATAACTGACAGGTCTCGAGGACCAAGATAATGATGTATATTAATTGAAAAACTTTTCTCAATGTGTATTTCTGCCTTGAAGATACATATTCGGTTCATGATGAACATTTCAAGGGAACTGAATGTAAAGTGATCGGATTCTTGAACAGTGAATTTATACAAGAAGTTTAGTACAATTTGCTATGTTTCTAACCAGTAGTGACTCAGACAAACTCTTAGACGAGCTGAGCACATCATGTGACACTTTATAAAGGACCACATGTTACCTGCGATAAGATGTTTTTGCGTTCCGTTGAAAATGTATGCTTACGACACTTGACTGACAGCAGATACAGTAGTAGATATATGGGGTCTTGGGGTGCGACAGTTATTTCTTTGAAGTTTGTCTTCTTGAAATGCAAAAAGTGAAAAGAAAAGCTACCATGTCAAAACGAAGAACTTGTTATTGGTGAAAACGCCCTGATGATTGGACGAATAATGTGGATGTTGGAAACATTTTGAAAGTGTTTGTATAATATAGCGACAACTGTATACGTTTCTTTCTAGACTCTTGTTTAACAGCTTGCACAAAACACATCCTTTGAATCCATACAGGAGAAAGTAATGGTTTATGTCATGCTGGCACTTTGAAGAGTTTGCGATCCAAATAAATGTTTTATATTATTGATCATTGAAAGCCCCAGTGCCCTTCCGATGGGTTAATGCGACTTAGAATAGTGAAAAATAATTAATGTATCAGAAAGAACATAAAGATGCCGCTAGAATTTAAGCTCATTTGGATACCTTCTTTCAATCCTACACTGTTCCTTCTTTTCATTGGTATCTGAAGGTCACCCTGTGGTATTTTCTAGGTTGTGGCCCATTCATTGGAAAGACTCGGACTACTTAAATATGCGGATAAACAATCCAAAGCATATAGTGGAGGAACGAAAAGGAAATTATCAACAGCTATAGCATTGATCGGGGATCCTCAAGTTCTTCTCATGGTAAGACAGCTTTTCGCACATGTCTCTGACTTGATCCCTTGCCCTATTCAACCCAGTCCAGCTGACTGAACTGGGTGCACTAACCCGTATGTACCGTTATTAATTTTCAATTGGCTGAGTAGTAAAAGAATTCCAGGTTTCTAGATCAGAGCCCCCATTCCCCTCCAAAACACGTCTACGCTGACATTTTCTTCACCAACCCCCTTCCCCCCAAAACCCTTCTATGTTGACAACATTATCACCAGCATTTTTCTAGCTCAGACTATTATAACAGACATTAGATTACAAATACAATTTAATTTTTTCACTTACCTTTCAATGCCAGAATCCTGATGTATATATCACATTTATAACATAACTGCTATCCTGGTGAGAATTCACACGTTTCTGTATAGGAGGTAACAATTGCAATGGATCGATATGCAGTCTGCTGCGACAGTTTGTACTTACTGGACGATATATATCAGCGAGAGAGAGAGAGAGAGAGAGAGAGATGTATGTATACGTTTGTAAATCCCCAACTGTTTTAGAAATCCCAAACTGTTTTAGAAAATTACGTAATGTAAATCCCAGGATTACGTAATATAAATCCCAGCGATTACGTAATGGAAATCCCAGAGAACATTCTAAGAAATTTTGCGTGGGTGTTATAATGCTATAAAAGGCAGCCAGATTCTTCTTCTTAGTCATTTCTGTGGATATATTCGCTGGAGTAAGCAGGTAAGTGAGACATTTTCTTGAACTTAGTATAGAGAGGCGATGGCTAGTATTTTTACATTCCAAGGCAAATGAGTTTCTCGCTCAAGGTTGTCGTATTATTTCTGAAGTTTATACCTCATTATAACCACATTTTATCATAACTGTTTTCATACCTGCTGACTCTCATTGGCGTAATATCTGTTAACATACTGTCATTAATACGGAACTCACGTATTAAATCATTTATATCTTATTTTACGCCTCGCAAATAAGATCGTATCTGATCAAGTATTTGTTTTATAAGTGATACTTGCTGTTTTGTAAGATATGTTTTTGGTCTCAAGTCGTGGTCCAATTTTCTTACATGCTGTTGAAAGAGAAATACCAACACCAGATATTATTAACAAAAACGGATTTAATGATGCCCCACTTAAATTATACCAGAGCTGGTCATTAGCAATGGCAAGTATGATATTACTCGAAGTATTCTACTGTAATATTTGTAACATTGTTTTACACACCAAAGGTTTTTATGATAAAATTTATAATATTGCATTAGTGCGTCAACATCTTGTTTTGGAATATCTTATGAAATAAGATTGAAATCGACAATCTGTTTTTTCATTATACAATTTGTTATGCAAAAACAAAAGTCCTAGTACCAAAAATCGAATAAAGAAACTCACGTAACTTATTACTGTCAGCTAAAAAAATCTCTGTACTTGTCATATACATCTGACGAAGTATCATCATATCGTCTGTCTGTTAGTACCTCATTTTTCTTTAACCAAGTATATGAATCAAACGTGTCTAATACTTCACGTTCGTACAAATCTGTTTCATTCACTAAATTACTGTAATCTTTTTCTGTTTCATCAATATACCCTAATACCAAGCTTATTTGATCTAACGTGAAATTTTTGAGAACAAGATGTTGTCTGATAATTGCATATGCGACTATAAAATTTGCTAGCATTAATTTTCGAGTGAGTTTTGTCCAACTATGGGAAAATTATTAACATATGTCATTACAGAATTTACTTTATGAAATAATTTTTCGTATTGCTTTGTGAACATTTTCTCGACTTCATTGTAATATTTCGTAATGACAATTGTCTAGAGCGCTGGATTGTTGGAAATGGAATATCATCTGCTTCACTTATGTCGTAATAAGAAATCTCTGCTTCCAACCTTGTTTGCTCGACTTCTCTAAAATACTTTTCTCGCTCATTATCATTAAGATTATTGTCAAAATTTTTGATTATCTTTATAGACGTATCAGCAATACTCGAATCAAATTCTGGGTCTTTTTTACGTATCATTGGTATAATTGCGTTCAAGTACGCTTTTATAATTAACTCCGTATCCGGTGTCGTGGTAGCGATTTTAAATAGGGTTTCTTTGTCGTAGTAGTACATGCCGAGATAATTAAAAATTTCTCGTTTTAAAAAACTATTATATTTTTAACTTCCTGTTTCTTTTTATTCCTATTATCCCAGATTCTGCTAGTCTGCTGAGACTATCATGGCTATTGTTTACTTGTTCTTTTGATGTCATCTTTTTCACCGTAAGCTCGTTCTTTTATTAAGTTCGATTTTATTATCAAATCTAAATTTCGAAAACTAAGCTCGAGCAATTTATTTTTTTTAGTAGGATTTCAACTTGTTTATATTATATACTGTTATACTGATGATTGTCTAAATCATCAGTGTAACAGTATCTGCTTATCACATCAAAGTTTTCTGTTGCTTCTTTCAGTTGGGGTCCTCGCATATGCATAACACGAACAAAATTTTTTTTTCTTCTTCTGAGAATGGAGAGTTTATCATTGGAATTGAAATTTTTTTCTGGTATTTATTACACGTGCCGCTAGTGATTCGTCCCCAACATCTATTTTAGGGTCAAAAATATTATCATAAAATTCTCAACTTCTATAAAAAATTGTGTTGACATTATTTTATAGCATTAGATTAAATTTGATCATCGAGTGTGTATATTTGAAATGATGTTAGTCCAGGAAACGGATGTTCAGCAGCGACAACATAAAATAGAAAATACAAGTACTTGTTAACAGTTTTTTCTGTCGGGATTGTAAAATATTGTGTTGTTGTAATATATGTATTTGTTGTACTATATAATGTCGTCCAGTTGGTATCATCGTTTGATCCTTCAAACCGCTAATTATAAATTCGACCAACATCAGGGTTTAATCGACCTAGCAAATGAAATTGCCAAATAACGACTGCAGTGGGACATTTAATTTTGATCCCAAAATTTTCAACTTCTCCGTTTGTCGTCCATTCCTGTCTATCCAAGAAAGCGTAATAAGGATAATCTTCAGGCTAATACGATGATGCGCTTACCTCAAACCCAACTCGATTGTCAGTTGCTTTAAAAAGTGTTGGAATATACCCAACAATGTTTTTGGTTCGTTTTACACCACTAGATACACTATCAACATACGCTTTATATGTCAGATCATTATGATTCACTGGAACATATGTCGTAGTTATCTTGTTGTTTCTCATGTTTATGTTACCTGTCATTGCCCCACCGGATTGTCTCAAATACGGGTTTAGCGTTCCTTTTAACTGAGCATAACTAATAGCATCAGTATCATTAGCTGGTGGTGAGGTTGTTGGTAATCCAGTTTTTTTTTAGATTGACATGGACAGGTTATCTGTCATTGTGTCGCCGGCTTTGTTAAGTTTATTATCGTCAACTGATTATAGTTGCGAATAACTTACCGCTTGTGTTAAATCTGTTGGCGAATACACATTTTCCAACCCAATAATTTTTTTACTCGACATGTTAATAATACCTTTAACTGTTCCACCGGTTTTATCAGGTTTGTTATTATCCACATACTTCAGCTGCAAAATACTTACCGCTTGGGTTTGATTTAAGTTTCTGGTGGATATCCGGTCTCCAAATTTATTATTTTGTTTCCATGACATATCTAAGTTACCGCTTAAAGTTCCTCCTGTCAATGATAGTTTATTATCATCGACGGATTTAAGTTGTGCATAACTAACAGCTTGTGTATTAGCGACATTTATTGGTGGATACGCCGTTTCTAAACCAAGTACTCGTTGATTTGACATAGACAGGTTTCCTGTCATTGTATCGCCAGTTTTTTTAAGTAGCTTGATAAATCAACATTACCGTTTGTTATTGTATTTACAGCCGACGAATCTCCTAATGTTGTTCCAAATTTTATATAATAGCTCATAATGTATTTATTGTCTGACAATTTTTTTTTATATGTAAATTATAGAACATAAAATTGTATAACAACAATGTCAAAATCGTCGATATTAAAGTTTGATACAGACAGACTGGTGCAACACAAACACAACAACGAACTTCCAGATTGTCATTATGTTATTGTTGGAAGAACTGGGTCGGGGAAAACAAACTTGCTAAGGAATTTATTGTTGGGCGATAATTTTAATTACGATAGAGTTTATATTTACACCATTAACAACATGATAAGTACGAGCTAATCAGCGAAGATAATAACAAACTTCGTGATGATCTTGAGGCTGGTGAAGATTTTTTTTTATTATCAAACAAGCAGAAGAACTTATTCCAGTTAATCAACTTGATTCGGATGAGCATAAGATAGTTGTTTTTGATGATATTCTGCTACACAATGAAGAAATGAATAAAATAAGATCATATTTTTCACTGTCGCGTAATAAAAATGTAATTCTGTTTATTTGGTCCAAGGTTTTTATAATGTTGGCAGATTTATTCGGCAAAATACTGGTTGTTTTATATTATTTCCAGGATTGGACAACGTTGACGTTAGAAATATTGCAAACGAAAAGTGCGGTGACGTAACCAAAGATACTTTTATTGAACTTTATCATCAGGCAACTAAAGAAAAATATAATTTTTTTTCATTTGATAAACTTACACACGATCCGGAAAAAATGTTTCACTGTTGTATTGACAGCTGTCTGCAGTAAGTTTTATCAAACATCTTTGATATAATATGGATAAACGAGCAAAGTATAAAAAACATACAGAAGATATAAAAAAAACTTGCTCAGTCTCAGGCAGAATTTAAGCAAAAAGTACAGCAAGCCCGACGTGGACAGATAGTTTCTGCAGAAGCAACAGCTGCAGCTCTTAAACCGGTTACCGAGACTCTACTTGGAGAACAACCTGAAATGTCAACAATATCTCCAGAACTTAAAAAATTGCAGGAAGAAAGTTTAGTCGGATTTGTTAAAGAACAATAAGAAGCTGCTGCTGCAAAAATTATTAGAAGTTCTGATGAAGAAAGACTAAGATTGGCTAGAGACCTTGTAAAACATATTGCTGATCCTAATGCTAGACGAGCTGAACTAAATCGGCTGATGAATAATCCACTTGAATTTGAACGAAGATTAGCAGAAGTAACACCAATTGATCCGATTGAAAGAAAGTTGGAAGATGTAGAAAGTAAAGGTGAGAGATTGTTGGAGGAGATGCGCAAAGAAGAAGCTAAACGAGAAGCTTTTAGAAAAGAGCATGGATTAAATGTTCAAGAAGCGCAAAGATTCGAAGATGCTCTAGAAAATATAAATAAGAAAATAAAAGATTCTGAGTATGAAATATTTAACAAAGAACACAATTTTAAAGGTGTAAGAATACACGAAATTAGCAAAGCCGAGTACAACGCCGAAGAAGATGTTAGTAAGTTAGAAAAAATAAAAGAAGAAAGTAAGAAACATCTCGACGATGTAAAACTGGAAAATGAAAACTACCGCAGAAGTACTGAACAATATCAGCAAGGTATTATTGCCCATCTATGTATCAAAGCTATTCGTAATATAAAAAGTAACCGATACCATAGTCATTATAATAGTGGTTTGAGTACTGAGGCAAAAAATATGGATGATATGCGTATGAAAGCTGATATGGTTGTCCCAAAGGACATAAGAGATCCTATTAGCAGACAAACTGAATTAAGTCGGTTGGTTGATAATCAAGATGAACTTACTGAAAGGCTAACAAAAACTGGAACCGGAGTAAAAATATATACACCAGTAGCCGAAATGATTAGTAGGTTAATGCTATTGATATCGTCAAAAGAGGCTGGAAATATTGGTGCTGAAATTGATAATAAGATAATTGATATACTTGATCATTTGAGATCAGAAAATTTATTAACATCTGACGAATACGAAATTTTTCACCGCGACGTAATCGCGGCGACTTAATTTTATAAACATTATAATAAATAGAAATGTCAACAACAATCTTACTCGACACTAGTACGGCTGCTAGCGACAGCGCAAATTTTTCAGTAAATTATATTCCACCAATGCAACTTGATACTGAAAAACAGTATGAGATTGGACTAATTTCCTGTACTGCATGGCATTCTATGGTTAATGTAAAAGCTGGTGTCAATCATGAATTTACATTTTATCTGCAAACATCATGGGCAAAATTTAAAATTCCACAAGGAGCTTATAAATGTCACTGATGTAAATAAAATAATAAAAGAGCTAATAACAAAAATAAATGGTGGCGGTGACAATTTTGAGCTGACACCAAATTTTAATACTTTACGAGCTAGGATAACATTAAAAAATAATATGTTAATCGATTTTTCATCAGCAGCAAGTATTGCGTCTTTGATAGGATTTTCTCATAGACAATATGGATCAATTACAGAACAAACTGTAACGTATGACGGTGATTTGCCAGTAAATATAACCGACGTAAACACAATCTTAATAAATTGCTCCACTGCATCTGGATCTTACTCGGCCCGAGGAAGTAAAGGACAAACTTTATACAGCTTTCGCCGGACGTTCCACCAGGTTCGCTCATGCAAATTAACCCACGGCAAGTTATTTATTATTCTCTAAACGTTGAAAATCAGATAACAGAAATAAGTATGCAATTGACAGATCAATCTGGACGACAACATGATTTGAATAATGAAGTTGTTGCTTATTATTTATACCTACGTGTTGCGTAGAATTGTACAACATCATTGATATAACATGAAACAGAGAAAAAACGTTTATAGGAGAAAAATTATTAGATTATTTTTAGGAAATATATTTACTAAAATTAATGAAAATGCTCCGGGAATAGCGGATAAGGTTGCACCAATTGCACTTGACGCATCAAAAGCTTTTGCGTCTGCTGCTGGAACTGCGTTGGGACAAAAAAAAAAAATAGCCGATAAAATAAAATGCACACCGCACAGCGGCGTGCCGACAATCAATCAAGTTACATCACAAATTGCCCCAACAGCGGAAACTAAACGTGCAATGATAACAACAACAAAATCATCTTTTATCACCACGAGGAGAACAGATTATACAAACGTTAATATCAAAGGCAGCATCGCCAAATTTTATGTAACCTAATAAATAAAAAATGTCTTAAAAAATTATATCGACTTAGAAGAACCTTATGACACAGAAGACACGGTAACAGAATTTGAGTATATTGAATATCTCGATGAAAATTCTAATGAACCAAATAAAGCTGGTGTTAGAACATTTGATACCTGAGACGAGGATGTATTTTTACTGCCTCACAAAACAGTGTTGGAAGTTCGTGGTCAGATTATGACAGTAGCTAATCCACCTGCCGCAATTGCAGCTGGAGCAGAAATAGCACTTATAAATAATGGCTGGAGCTTATTCCAAAGTGCTAGATATCAGCTAGCTAATCAAACAGTGGAAGATATTTCAAGTCACCTAAACGTTGCGAGCACACTCTTAAATATTATTTCGTTTTCCGATGATTAATTGATCAACTGCAACTAATATGATGTGGTTTAAAGATACTGGAGCTGGTTTAGCTACAGGCTAACGTTTAATCAAATGTTATTCTTGCTCACGGCGCTGATGCTGCTGCAGATGCTGTAATTGTAAGAGATTTTCTGATTAATAATGCTGTTAATCTTGGCATAGCCCCACCAGCTGCAGCCGCTAACGCAGACGCTACAAAAATTTCACTAAATGGTGTTTGTGCCAGGTTTGGTATAACACAAGTAGGTGCAGCTGCAGACGGAGTTGCAATGTTAGATCATGTTAATAACACAACTGGATTCCGAAATGCACGTTACAATGAAGGTCATGCTAAGAGAAAAGCACTTGCGGAAGAATCACGTCAAATTTCAATGATGCTACCGTTAAGCACAGTATTTGGATTTTGCAGGGACTACAATAAAGTATTTCGTGGAGTTAAACATACACTAATTTTAGATCGAGCAGAACAGGGCGACTGCCTATTTCGATCGGGCGGAGCTGATGTGCAATTTGTTAAAACAAACTTGCGCTATATATGCCACGAATAACGCTGTCAGTCACACAAACAGCAGTATTAAACAGTATACTTGATAAACACACAAACAGAATTTATTTTCAGCAACATAAAACATATCAAACAGCTGTTCCAAATTCCACCGACTACACATGGCCCGTTACAACGACGTCAGGTGAACAACTGCCGCGGAAATTGTTTGTTGTATTTCAGCAGCAAGCGCGAAATGATAACCAACAACAAAATAATGCAATATTTGATAATGCTGATGTTAGATGAATATACGCCAGACTCAACTCTAAACAGAATCCGGAACGAGCAATAAAATGTAATTTTGCAGATGACGCCACCAAAAATATTATTCGGGCGTACATGTTCCCTTAGGACGCAGTGCAAAAATATCAAGATGTCGGAGATGGATCTCAGATCTCAGTAGAGAAATTTGGTACACTTTATCCGATATTTTATTTTGATATCAGTAAACATAGGGAGCGAGCTGTCGATTCCACAGCTGATATTGAAATTACCTGGGCACTCGGAGCATTTCCAGTTCCAGCTGTGGCGTTGTACGTATATACGCTAGTGATCAACGACAGATTTGTTACAATTGACTCTGTCGGAGGTAAAATGTCAGTACAAGTTTAATCTATAATCGTTATATAATGACAAAATATATTGTAAAAGAAATATATTTGACTGATGGTCAAGTTAAAAAACTCCGACAAGGTGTTGCTAAACAACGGCCGGTATCATTAAAAATAAAATGTGACCAAGGCACTTTAACGAAATTAATGCTAACCAAAAAACAAGTAGATAAGTATAATAGTGGCAAACCTGTTGTTTTAGATTTGAGTGCCACACAAATAACTGCAATGTCAAAACAAGGTGGCTTCTTTGGGCCGGCATTATCTGTGATGGCAAAAACACTAATACCTAAAATTTTGCCAGTATTTAGTACATTAGGGTTAGCAGCAGCGTCTGGTGCAGTATCTAGTGCAACGAAAAAAGCTGTCTCCGGAGACGGTGTCTGCGGCGGCGGCGTAAAGAAAATTGTCTAAAGATAAATATAATGCCCAATGCAACGCACCGACGAAAAACAGCGAAAAGAAAAACAACAACGAAAAAAAAGACGCGGTCGCGGCGAACAAACAAAGGCCGATTTATAGGACCGTTGCTGACGGGAGTAGCTGGAAGTCTGTTGTCAATTCTACTGAGAATCGGCCGAGGACTAACATTGCCAGCAATACGGCCGCGTTAAGTAACTTTGATATACTTGACAAACTAAAAAATAAAAAAACTTCCACGGAGTTTATTCCAAAGATGCGATTACTGGTGGCTCGTGTGTGATAAATATACAAAATTTCAAGGACGGATCCGGCACTCACTGGGTAGCTGTTTCTAATAACAATTATTTTGATTCATTTGGACTTCCTCCGAGCGATGTGATCAAAAAATATATCAACAAAAAATATAAAATAATAAATTATTCGTCTAATCAAATTCAGCCAGTTGGAACTTCGGCTTGTGGATACTATTGCATGATGTTTAAAAAACAAATGTCTCAGGATACCAATGTTTTAAAATTTATTTTACAGTTTGACAAACAACCTTCTCACGCTGTTGAAGAGATTGCAATTAATTTTGTATAAACTCCTTGATATAATGTCAACATACTGTCTCAAGTACAAAACTAAAACAGCAAATAAAGATGAAACTACAGGAAAAACAAAAAATAATAGGATCTGCTGAAAAGTAATTGTGCAATCTGTGGGAAAAGAAAAAGTATGTTTTTAATGAAATTATCCGGAGCTGGATGCCCTGACAAGGTTATTTTAGTAGACGACTGAAAAAATATTATAAGAAATTCTTTTTTTTATAAATCTGAAAAAAATGTTATTATAAATCTGAAAAATATTATAATTCCGGAAAATTTGTCAGTTATGAAATATATAATGACATGCGAGTACGATTGCGATAGAGATCTCTGAGCAAAATAAAATTGTTACATGCTGTCAACAATGTAACAACAGAGAAATAATTGGAACAGGTATAGATATACATAAATTAAATGGCAATTGCCGAAACCAAAAGGCGATTGGACATTACCAGGCCATAAACATACTGGACCATATAATCCGCTAGATAAACAACTAGATGAAAATGATAATCCATTACCAGGACAAGAGCCTTACAATCAAGTTGACGCAATAGCAATGCGTCATGATATCTGCTACCGGGACATTGAACGTCCTGGTGGCGAACAAAATAAGCACAGCTGTGATAAAGTAATGCTAGACGAACTTCGTGATACGAAACCTGTAAATATGCGAGAACGTGTTGACCGAAAGCTGGTGCAGGGATTTATTGGAGGAAAATATAAATTGGGCCTCGGAGAAAAAGAATTATATGATGATCTTGCATCAGAGCTACACAAACCTAAAAAGAAGTTTACGCGAGTAGCGTCGTCGCAAATGCTGTTGACGATATCTGGACGATATATTTAGTTGATGTGTCAAATCTTGCTCAGTTTAACGTTGGCGCTGATGGCGCTCCAAAGAAATATCTTTTTAATGTCATAGATGCTTTTAGCAAATATTCGTTTAGTGCACCTGTTTCAGATGAGACAGGAACATCGATAACTAATGCACTAGCGCAGGTAATAACAAGTACAGAAAGAAAACCAAATGGAATCTGGACCGATCACAGAGAAGAGCTTTTTAATAACAATTTTGAGCAGTTTTTGGAACAAAATGACATCAAAAAATATGTTACAGGAAATGAAGGTAAAAGTGTTGTCATCGAGCGATTTAATTGCACGCTAAACGAAAAAATCTACAGATATTTGACACCTAAAAATACAAATAAATATATTGACAATTTACAGCAAACTGTTGATGAATATAATAACACGAAACACAAATCAATAAAAATGTCGCCAAACGACGCAATTAAAAATCCGATATTAGCAAACGAAAACATGTGTCGCCGACACAAATTTAAAGTTGGTGATCGAGTTAGAATTTCTCTGACGAAATTTGATAAAGGATTTACTCCAAACTGGAGTGAAGAAGTATTTGTTGTTGATAAAGTACTTTTAACAATACCAGTGACTTATGCACTAAAGGATTTATTAGGTGAACCTGTAACTGGTAGTTTTTATGAACAAGAACTTCAGAGAACAGAACAAGATCTATTCGTTATTGAAAAAGTTATTAGGAAGCGCGGCAACAAAAGTTTAGTTAATGGCGCGAATATAGTGATAAATTTAACAGCTGGGTACCAACTCGGTCTGTAAAATAATGTTATTATAAATTTGTTCGTACTTCACAATTACAGATTTACATCTGACCGGCCGAAACAAATAAATTAAATGTAATTTTCTTGCATTATCGACTGGCATCAAATTGAATATTTTAGCAAAAGTAAAATCATATTTTATTTGTCTCTGCTGGCCAGTTATTTTTATGTTAAGAAAAGGTTGTATAAGCTGCCAAAATATTTGTTGTTCGGCAACAGTAAAATTAAATTTTATTATGTTTTTAGCGATATGATACTTAACATTACATCGTCCAGTTGTCGGTCTGCTGTAATGTTTTTTGTCAACAGCATATACGTCATTATAAACTTCATTATTATTAAATAAAATAACATCTTCGTTATAGCCTGAGATTACGTCAGGGATGAAATTGTCGTCGTCGACTTTGTCGCTGGCAATTTTATCGTTAGTGATTGTATCACTTGCATAAATATATCAGCAAGTCTCTTCATTAAGTCAATATATTATATATATTTTTATCTAATTTATAATAATAATGTTTATAATAATAATGACAATATAGATGAAATCACCTGAAACAAAATATCATCAGAACGTTGATATATTAAATTACAAAGAATCAGCAGAGGCAGTTCGAAAATGTTTGTCAGGATATAGTACTTATACTGTTAACGTTATGGTAATGCAAAGTGATTCTGATAAAATTCTCCTAACAGCAGCAGAAAAAATAAACTTGATAACAGTGCATTTATAACACTAAAATTTGATCGAGATGATATTTTGATGTTTGCCCACAGCTGTTTTACTAAGACAGAATTAAGAAATATAACTAATCATCATATTTGAAACTAAATCTGTCAAAAGTTAACGTTGACGTTGCCGATCTTTGTACACCATCTGCAACAGATTTCATTCTAGCTACATTAATTTTATGATATTTTGCGGCAGCTGTTAATGATTTAAATTTCATTTTTTCCCCAGTTTCAAGATTTACTGAAATAATTGGCCTTTTGGGATTTTTAAAATTGGAACCATCAGAACCGGTTCCTCTTTTGGTGTTTCCTTTTGATGTAACTAAATCTAAATTTTCAGTCCTATTGTCAGTTTGAATGCTGTTGACGTGATCGATAACTAAACCATTAGGTATTAGTCCGTTAAATGTTTTAGAAACAAACCTATGGGCTTTATAATGAACAAAATCTGTTTTAGTGCCACGAACCACCAGACCAAGATAACCATCGTTTCTTAAATTTCCTAACACTTTTTTCGTTTTCGGTGTCGTATAATTCCGCGATCATTAGCTTCATACAGATCAAATACTGGATGAGTTTGAAATTCGTTATGTAAAGACAAATTTTCAATATTATCATCAGTAATTGTGCCGTTTACTCTATACGCTTGTTGTCCTTCTGTAATGTCTCTGCAGAACAAAGTATAAATAAAATCTTTTCTAAAAATTTCAATCCTCTATATTATCACCTCTGACACTGATCTTATAACCAGCTGGCGTTGGTGTGCCAAAATTTTTTTTCATATTTTATAAAAATAACCGAAGCAAGTGCATTTCAAGCATATAAGTTGTACATGGGGTATAGGTGATATTCTTCCTGTTCCTCTGCTGTCAGTCTAATGTATCTTAGAATTTCTGACATTATATTATATAGCATTTTTTATATCTCTAATTGAAAAATACATAAAAAAATGAATTAAATATAAAAATGCTATATATAATGTTAAAATTGCGAGATATCGCCAAAACGAGCCTTATTAAACAGAAAAAATTGCTACGGCAATTTCTGGCTACGATAACAGTCACGAATTTGATAATCAAAATGTTTTAGCAAATTTTAACTCCACAAATTTATTTAATCTTTTACAACCGGTTGCAGCGCAAGAACTTGCAGCTCATTAAAGTATCAAGCTAATAGTACAGTATCATGTAAATTTATCAAAGTTACATGCAATTGAAAAAGATATAATTTGAAAATACAAATTTCGACAGCGAAATTTCCGAACCGTATCTAACGGCTAAATAACAAAAAATATTAGCTGGAACAAACATTTCCTCGGTTGCTGATGAAACACACCAAGAAATAAATACAAAATTGGAGGAATGTACCACATCAGGATCAGGTTGGAAATTTGAAATGATAAAAGAAGTTTTATTTCGCACAGCAAGATATAACGTACTTCGCGGTAGTTCTTACGTTGATCTCCCTCAAAAATTTAAAAACAGAAAATGTTGCATAAACGTAAAAATCCATGATATCGTTGGGCAATTTTATCTGCGAGGCATCCTCAAAGTTGTAACTCTGATCGAGTCGAAAAATATTTGCCTTACAAAGACGAACTAAATTTTAATGGGATAACTTTTCCAGTGGCAGAGAATCAGATACCAAAGTTTGAAAAACAAAACGATATTTCAATAAATGTTTTCGGACTAGATGAAAACGAAAA
>JAECUM010034962.1:0-31743 GCA_016617855.1 Megalonaias nervosa
AATAATCTAGATTTTTCTGCAACTTGTTTTTGATGACCACCAATGCATGTATATGAAACAAGAACAACTGTGTTCAAGTGGCATATGGTATCTGAAAAAAGGTTACAAACAAAATCATAAGCCTCAAAACAATCTGGAATAGCCAAACAAAGTCAGAGTTTTAAATAAATGCTTGAGAACTGTTCGAGTCCACCTACTAGCCCATACAGGCAATATCAATACTCTCACTATCTCTAAATCAGTTGTTAGAGTTCCATCCATGGCCCATGAAGAAGTACATATACTAGAATATTAGTCCCTACCTCCCTCCCTCCATAATATTCAGCTTTCTGAAAATTGAGTTCCAGCACTGGCAAAAGAGGAAGTATAAATACAACTCTCTCTCTCTCTCTCTCTCTCACATCATATAGAAAGATAAAAGTAACTTTTAGTCTTCTGATATAAAATTCTCAATTAGCAGTTTTGTGTTTGTTACTTTCTCTTATCTGCCATTGGTTAAGTCAGTTGAAGTGACCGTTATGATGCAATAGAAGAGTTTCAGCTTGTTGTTTGTAATCCACTAAAGTAATTATTTGTTTCCTTCTTAATCATAAAAAGTTAAATATTCATGATACAGCAACTGTATAAAAAGAAATTTTTCCATTTCTACCTTTGAAATGGGGAAATTTTTCACACTGTCCTTATCAGACAACAACAATGTTTACCAATTTTACCAATTTGTGGACAGTAAATACAAAGAAAGGAAACTCCTGAGTTGAAAACTACAGCTTTTTCTTGCAATGTGAATTCTCTAACAACAATTTCAGAAAAACAGGAGTCCAAAACAAAGAAATATTAACTTACTTTGCCTTTGTATGGAAATCCTGGCTTGAAATAACCATCAGAATCATCACTAATTTCAATTTTCAATGGATCATTGGTAAGAGGAGGACCAATAGATGTTCCATTTAGTTCTATACCTGTAAATGCACCAATATAAAGATGGAAAAAAATAGTGAAATTATCATCACTACTTGGATAAAATGAAACAACAAATTTAGCTGTAAAAGATTACCTACTCCTAATTTTTCTTACAATGCTATCTCAGTCGGTAAAATAAAGTTGTATGGACATTTCTTGTGGAGTTTAACTGAAATCTGTTCATGTCAAGCAGATCTATTTTGTCCAAAGTGGTTATGCTAACACTAAATTGTGCCATGATACCTAACAAGTAAGCTACCCAACTGAATAAATGACTTTGGTGATTTGAATGCTTTCCATTACTTATTGTGACATTTTCAAACAGTGTCATTTTTTTTCCTCACAAAAAATTAAATCATTTGCTGTTAAATGAACTAAAACTTAAGCATCAGATTAACTTGAGGGAAGATCAAAATGATCAGATCCCCAATTACACATTCAGCAAAGGCAAGATCCCCCAATTACACATTCAACAAAGGCAAGATCGCCAATTACACATTCAGCAAAGGCAAGATCACCCAATTACACATTCAGCAAAGGCAAGATTCCCCCCATTACACTTTCAGCAAAGGCAAGATCCCCAATTACACATTCAGCAAAGGCAAGATCACCCAATTACACATTCAGCAAAGGCAAGATCACCCAATGACACATTCAGCAAAGGCAAGATCCCCAATTACACATTCAGCAAAGGCAAGATCCCCCAATTACAGTCAGCAAAGGCAAGATCCCCAATTACACATTCAGCAAAGACAAGATCCCCCAATTACACTCTGCAAAAGGCCTTTAACATTTTACACCTGTTGCTACCGAATACATTTCTCCTTCATATATGATTCTATAGAATTAAAACAAAATGTTACATGTAGTCGAATGCTTCCAGCAAATTATTTATGTAGCTACTGACCATCTGCATTCCACTGCTGACTGATGGTTCCTGCTATAATAAAGCAATTGCTAGTTCCTTATTTCTTCAAGTGTAGATGCTGCTGTATGTCTATCTCTTTCACTCTTGTTGCAGTTTGATGCTTGCCAGCAGTACACCAGCACCAGAAACCTTTCTGGTTTTACATATGTTGTTAGACTTAATACTAGTTCTGCAGGCTTCCAGCTTTAAAATTATCTTACAGTGGTGGTTATTATCGATGTCTTTCTTGTCACACTTGCTTACTACTTCATGCGAACTCACTACATACAGCCTATCTGCAAAACCTGCTTCCTATCTTGCGCTTTACATTTTCTTGCACAACTGTCACATGCATTGCACCTGCTGTATATGAAGCAATTAATTAAAAACCAAATATGTTTCCTAGCTATATCTGGCCTTCTGCTACATGCTTGCTACCTGCAACTGAGCTGTACCACCCAATGTCTAAAACTCTTACTTCTTATCAAGTGCCTAATTACAACATGATCCTGGATATACTATGGTACTGCTACTACAACATGATCCTGGATATACCATGGTACTGCTACTACAACATGATCATAGATATAACACAGTACTGCTACTACAACATGATCCTGGATATACCATGGTACTGCTGCTACAACATGATCCTGGATATACCATGGTACTGCTACTACAACATGATCAGAGATATAATACAGTACTGCTACTACAACATGATCCTGGATATACCATGGTACTGCTACTACAACATGATCCTGGATATACCATGGTACTGCCACTACAACATGATCATTGATATAACACAGTGCTGCTACTTCAACATGATCCTGGATATACCATGGTACTGCTACAACAACATGATCACAGATATAACACAGTACTGCTACTACAACATGATCCTGGATATACCATGGTACTGCTACTTCAACATGATCATGGATATAACATGGTACTGCTACTGCAACATGATCATAGATATAACATGGTACTGTTACAGACCCTATGACAAAATTTAAACCAATGTATTTTAATTGGTTTATCGAATTTATGACAATGGGGGTTGAAAGAAAACAACATGAAGCAAAGTATTATATTTTTGTTTCCTTTTAAAACATATTATTTGAGAACTTTTTATCATTTCTGCTATAATTTTATACTACAGTTCAGTACACAAGTGGTTCTCATTATACCATGGTTTGGGACATAATGTTGCTATCACTATATTGTGGTTTGGAAAATAAACTTGTCAGTGGTTATTGATCCCAACCAATGTGCCAAAGTAATGGAAAGCTGTTTAGTTGTTACTCCTGTTTTACACCTGCGTTACAAGTGTTGTAACATGGCAGCTACCTGCATTATATAAATACATCCACTAACTTACACCCACCTGTGGCTGTCTCGCGCACTGTAGCACTGATCTTCAGGGATCCCCAAGTGGGATAACCCTGTACTCCCAGTTTCAGTTGTGAAGGCGAAATAGAGAAAGAATGGCAACCATCAAACTGGAAACAAAATACAACTTCATTATGAATATCACCCTCAATATTGACTAACACAAAAATAATTAACACAAAGTAGGTTGGGAAAAATCTAGATTTTATATGTGCACTAAAAAATTTGTGGACAAGTAATCAGGTTATATGAATAACTTTTTGGAGGTCAAAAATCAAATTTTCACCAAGAAACACAACCACTTTCTTACAAGCAATAGAAAATATTATATTAAATAAGATTAAAATATATTAACATCGGAAAAAAATTAAACCATTCCCTCTAATCATTCTGCATAAAAATAACAATTTTAGTTTGTTCAGCTTAGCATAAAAAATAATATCCACATCAGCGAATTTTCAAGTGTAACTAAAATTACCTAATTTCATTCAGAAATGATTTCAATACCATTTGTACTGACATGCACAGCAATACCACTCATTTGAAACACACTAAGAAAAGAGTGGTTTGTGTACACGTAACCTGCCTTATAGGTCCTGGAGTTATGGAAGAGCACATTTTCAAAACAATATTAAGTAGTTATGGGAGCCATGTGCCACCCAAACGTTATCTGCATCATCTAGTTTTCTTTACTTAGCATGTACACTGCAATGTGCATAACAGTCCTGTCCCTTCAATGACTACTTAGTATGTACATTGCAATGTGCATAACAGTCCTGTCCCTTCAATGACTACTTAGTATGTACATTGCAATGTGCATAACAGTCCTGTCCCTTCAATGACTACTTAGTATGTATACTGCAATGTGTATAACAGTCCTGTCCCTTCAATGACTACTTAGTATGTACATTGCAATGTGCGTAACAGTCCTGTCCCTTCAATGACTACTTAGTATGCATACTGCAATGTGTATAACAGTCCTGTCCCTTCAATGACTACTTAGTATGTATACTGCAATGTGCATAACAGTCCTGTCCCTTCAATGACTACTTAGTATGTACATTGCAATGTGCATAACAGTCCTGTCCCTTCAATGACTACTTAGTATGTATACTGCAATGTGTATAACAGTCCTGTCCCTTCAATGACTACTTAGTATGTACATTGCAATGTGCATAACAGTCCTGTCCCTTCAGTGACTACCTTGTATGTACATTGCAATGTGCATAACAGTCCTGTCCCTTCAATATCTACTGTAATTAAAATGTATTAAGCATAATAATCCTGTTCCTTCAATAACTACTTTGGTATGTACACTGCACTGTACATTAACAGTCTGTCCCTTCAAGTACTTAGAAACTTAAAACGCAATGTGCATAATAGTCCTGTCCCTTCAATAACTACTTAGGTATGTACACTGCACTGTGCATTAACAGTCTGTCCCTTCAAGAACTACTCAGGTACATACACTGCAATGTGCATAACAATCCTGTCTCTTCAATAACTACTCAGAAAATTAAAATGCAGTGTGCATAATCAGTCCTGTCCGTTCAACAACTACTTCTATATGTACACTGCAATGTGAATAACAGTCGTGTCACTTCATTAACTACTTTTAATACCCAACAGTTTGATTCTCCCTTCTACCTTTCATGCTATACATTTTACTTCCCACTACCAGCCACCCCTCTTCTACAAATACATTCACCCCCATACTCATGTTATGTGAGAGACTGCCCATATATTGAGGTAATTTCAATAATGAAACAGCATTCAGTCCAAAAATTAGATTCAGGTCTATACCCATTTTATTTTATGAAGGATACAGGTGTTTTATTGTAAGGGTTCAACTTACATTTGTCTCTATAATGTCAACACAAGGTTGCTCTGGATAGTAGGATGAGTAATACTCTGGGCCAAAGCAAACTTTCATGGTCAAGGAACCCTTCACTGGCTGACCATAGGTATAGCTATATATAAACGTAACATGAATTAGTATATTTTTAATATTAATTTCATTAACGTGTTACTTTATTGCCTTGCAATTAATCGTTAACTAGAAATTCTCAACAGAAGCTTTCTATCATACATCACTGAGTATATTTTCAATAATTTTTCCTTAAGATTTTCAGAGTGGATTGTACATGATGAAATAAGGGCAACTACCATATACATTCACTAACAACTGCAACAAATTACACAGAACCAGATCTGCCATCACATAATAAGTAAAACAAACAATATAAGCAACAGTAGAATGAGGCCCCAGGTGGCTGATTGGTCTAAACCACTCACCTTTACTGATCACTGCCATCTCGCCTCTGTCTAGGTGGATTCGAGTCAAAGACTCAGCCAATGTGGGTATGTGAGAAATCTGCCAGTAGCTTCTGGTGAATTGCTGGTTCTTACTGGGGCTTTCCCAGGTTCTTCCTCCACCAGTTATACTGGCTGCTTTGTGTAGCTTATCTTGTACTGACAAATGGCATTAAACCCACAACAAAAACAGCAGATCAGGATCTAAGTTGTTTACATTTGGACTCAACTTATAATGTATAGAAGATAAGATGATCAAAAATGTTAACTCGTTCAAAACTATGAGCCAATATTATATTTTGGCTTGTAACATTGTGTTATATTCATTATTTTGTAACATTGTGTTATATTCATGATTTTGTGGATTTTGCTTTTTAACATTGTGTTATATTCATGATTTTGTGGATTTTGCCTTGTAACATTATATTCATGATTTTGTGGATTTTGCCTTGTAACATTATATTCATGATTTTGTGGATTTTGCCTTGTAACATTGTGTTATATTCATGATTTTGTGGATTTTGCCTTGTAACATTGTGTTATATTCGTGATTTTGTAACATTGTGTTATATTCATGATTTTGTGGATTTTGCCTTGTAACATTATATTCATGATTTTGTGAATTTTGCCTTGTAACATTATATTCATGATTTTGTGGATTTTGCCTTGTAACATTGTTATATTCATGATTTTGTCTTGTAACATTGTGTTTTATTCATGATTTTGTGGATTTTGCCTTGTAACATTGTGTTATAGTCATGATTTTGTAACATTGTGTTATATTCATGATTTTGTGGATTTTGCCTTGTAACATTATATTCATGATTTTGTGGATTTTGCCTTGTAACATTGTGTTATATTCATGATTTTGTGGATTTTGCCTCGTAACATTGTGTTATATTCGTGATTTTGTAACATTGTGTTATATTCACGATTTTTTGGGGGTCTCAGTGGCAGAGTGGTCTAAAGTGCTCACCTTTACAGATCACTCAAATCTCACCTGTGTGTGCAGGTTGGAGTCTCAGCTTGGCCAATGCAGGTATATGAGAAAGCTGCCAGTATCTTCCTGCAGGTCAGTGGTTCTTCCCTAGGTCTTCCAGAGTTCTTCCTCCACCAAATGTACTAACAGAAATGTATAGCCTATAATGTGCTGAACATGGCATTAAACCTACAAAACAAACCAGTCATGATTTCATGAAGGCAATAGTCATCCATGCAATAAATACATCTTGCTTATTAGAAAAAAAAGGCAAATGCATATACTCACTCTATTTATTGTGAGTACGTACATGTGCATTTATATCTACATAAACAAACATAAAATACATGTATAATTTCTTTATAGAACACAAATGACCCACCAAATGATTGCTCCTAACAAAAGCATTTATCCAGATCCACTGGTGCATTAGACAACAGCAGAACTGGGTCTGTGCCATTTAAATTTGGAAACAACTTGGGCAAATTACAAAGAACTAAGAACGTTTTAAATTCTCTTATAATTTCAAGACAGTGATATTATATCACCTCAATATAATTGATTTGGAAGACATGTAACAGCCAAAAGTTGGATATGAATTGCAAAACATAAAACATGAAGTCATTTTTCTTGTCATATGTATCATATTTTAAATAAAGTGGATATACCTCGATTACCAATTATTTTTATTGTCATATGTATCATATTTTAAATAAAGTGGATATACCTCGATTACCAATCAGATTTTAGTAACTCAGTACATATATTTTACTAATCCAAAACAGAAGCTCTTGATATCTCAACTCTAGAATTTATCTTCAAAACCGTTTTTTGACAGTAATATTTAAAATTTAATTTGTTCATGCAACTAAACAAAAAAGAATGATTAAACACATAAATTTTAGGCTCATTCTCTATTAATTTTCCATGTAGTAATCTACATGATGACTAGAAAATATGATTTGAGCATGTGCTTACAGTTGCAATATTTGTCATACTGGATCCAGGAATGTTTAATATTGCTTACATAACATTCAAATGGATACTGAGAAGAATGTGTGGCTGTTCAATAAAGCTAAATTGACCTTGACCTTAAATATATCTTCAGAACTAGAATCTTACTCTGCACAAACTTTTCCACTGATGGATGTTGTTGTCGGTAAAAGGTACTTAGGCGGTGTTATTTTCACCTCAAATTTTGGAAGCACTGAAATAAATAAAGTTAAAATTGAACAGATTATAAAATCCTAAACTCCAATTATAAATGAATGTACATAAACCAGAGCCTGAAACTATCATAAGATATTGATTATCTCTGTCTAGTAAAATAACAGGAGTGTTCAGTAAAATGCATTGGCTTTATGATGCTGACTATACAGGTGAGAAAGGTAATCCTAGCACATCAGTCTACAAAATTATAAATATACAGTAATATTCTACCACATCTGAACTTAAACACAGCCATTTTTTGCCTTGAACAGTGCAGGTAGACTTAAGACTATGACCTTTAACATGTACTCGTGTTATGGTCGACTGGAGATCCAATCAATGGATCTCGAAGTAAAACTTCTATGTAGGAACCATTAATTTCTTCTTAAGACATATCATGACCCAGACTTCAATCCATCAGACCAGAAAATCTCTGATTTCTTTCTCACTCTAAGTACAAGACATTCCTAAACTTTGGTGAAGAAGCATTTGCTAGAACAGAAATTATTGTGCAAATATCAGATTTTTCCCAGCCACAATGTTCCTGGCCTGTGACCTGTACATTTGAAAATGAATAAGCCTCTTCCTTACCTAAAGTGGGACTGCTTCGGTGGCCTAGTGGTTAAAGCATCTGCCACGGACGCGGGAGGTTGCAGGTTCAAACCCTGGCTGAGTCATAACAAAGACTTACAAAAATTGTACCAACAGCTGCCTCTCTAGGCACTCAGCATTAAGAGGTTAGTGTTAGGACTGGTCAGCCTGGTGTCAGAATAATGTGACTGGGTGGGACATGATGCTACATGTCTGTGGCATGATGCCCCAGTGCTAGACATCACTATAAACTGTCACACTGCACACATTGTGGCGATATGACTGAAAATTTTTTAAAGCTATGTTAAAAATTCAAAGCACACACACACACACCTAAAGTGCATGCCATCCTCAAACTTTGGTGAAGGAACATAGTTGAAAAGCAACATTTTTGGGCAGAAACGATTTTTCATTGATCAGCCACAATGAGTTTGAACTTTCGCCTTTAACCCCAAAAGTTTATAGGTTTCTTCCTTACTACAAGTGCAAACCAACTGCAAAGTTTGGTCCAGGTCTGTGATGGAGATACAAAATTAATGTGCAAAAGCCATTTTGCTTCAACAAGTCATAATACCTTGACATTTTTTCTTCTGACCCCAAATAAATAGGCTTCTTTCTTACCCCAAGCACAAGCCACTTACAAAGTTTTGTTATGGTGTAAAATGAAAGTAATGATGGAACTAAATGTAACTGATGGATGGACAAATGAATGGACAAATAGACAATGCCATAACAGTATATGCTCTGTTTTTTGGCAAGTGTATAAAAATGGGTAAGAAAAATAATCAAGGTAGGGGTTGGCAATGAGACACGAAAGTCCCAGTTGAGGGGATAAAATATTCATCTTTTGCTTGACAGAGACTTCCACAAAACAAACAATGTAACCCTTGATTGGTACTTCCTTGTCTCTAGCAGACTCACCATTCACTGACAAGATTAATAACTTAGTCTTCACTTTCTTCTCTAGTCAAAATGCGGACAAGGACACTTTCACAACAAAAATCCTTAATAACCAACACTACATTCAGTAGGCAGTCTGATCATTTGTCTGGCTTCTAAACCTTCATTTGGCTGGTACCTTGTAACATAAGAAAGATGTCAACATCCATCTTGATCCAAAAATGTAAATTTTACACAAATTATCTGAGAGAAATAGGAATTATACAAGATCAATATTTAGTGACTGGACTAATCAACTATGAATAATTTTTTTCCTGGGTTATCAATTTTCATGGTTTTGCAAGACATTTTTGTCAGGACATAAACTGACAGATCCTAAAAGGTCCTATGATTTTCACAGATGGACCACTGACTGGTTCCTAAATTTATGACTTACAGTAACAACAAAATCTATTTAAATTGCTACCCCGTGAAAATAGTAAATTTACACTATATTAAATAGAAAAAAGTACAAATACTATCAAAAGCATAAACTGTGCAATTGGGATCTATTAACAAGAGGCCATAGCAGATTCAAGATTGCTCATCTGGTCAACAACTTTCCAATAATTAAATGAAAGATCTGCTGGCAAAAAATCTAGTTATGTAGGACACTTTCTATTGAAATTTCTTCAATGCTGTTTATTGCATACATGATGAAATGATTGTTCCAGGTTTTTCAGGTTTTTGTATCTTTATTCCATATTTGATCACACTGTAACATTATTTTTTAAAATAAAATTAAGTAGAAAAAAGTATACTCTTAATAAACACAGCCACAATTGTTGGCAGTACGGCATTATTTCTATAAATCTGTGGTTTATTTATGTGATGTGATTTATATTTTTAACGCAGCTTTAACAATTTTTCAGTCATATCACTACAATGTCTGCAGTGTGGCAGTTTATAGTGATGTCTAGTACTGGGGCATCATGCCGCAGACATGTAGCATCATGTCCCACCCAGTCACATTATCCTGACACCAGGCTGACTAGTCCTAACACCAACTCTTAATGCTCAGCGCCAAGCAAGGCAGCTGTTAGTACCATTATTGTAAGTCTTTGGTATGACTCGGCCAGGGATCGAACCCATGACCTCCTGCATCCGAGGCGGACGCTCTAACCACTGGACCACATTCATAACAATTTGTCTAAATTTTAAAGCAATTAATTCCAGAATGATTTCTGCCAAATTCTGCTCAGCAATCTCAGCAATTGTTTAAAAAATTTCTACTTTTTATAGTTACAATGGCTATATCTGATGTTAGATCAGCATCATTTGTAACAGTTTGAAATGTCTTCATGCCAGGATGCTTTCTATCAAGTTTGGTCAAATTCAATTCAGTGGTTTTGAAAAAGAAGCAATTTAAATAGCATTTTTTTTCTCTAATTTTAGTAATGTTGCCACATTTGACAGGGGATTAGCATCATTAGTAAACATCTGAAAGGTCTTCATGCAAGAATGTCAAATTTGATCAAATTTTGTTCAGCAATTTGAGGAGTCGTTTAAATGTTTCTCTGTTTTTAGTAATGATGGCAATATCTGATGTTTGGTTCAGATTGGTATGTCAGTTGTTTTGAGCAGAAGCTGAAAAAAGCAATCGTTGACAGATAATGAACAAGCTTCTCCATTTTTGATAATGATGGCCATATTTAATGGCAGATCTGCATCATCTGTATAAACCTAAAAGGTGTTCATGCTTGGATGCTTTCTGTCATAGTTACTTCATTGGTTTTGATGGAAGAAGTCATCTAAAGGTTTGTCTATTTTCAGTAGTAGTGCCCATATCAGTGACAGATTGGCATAATTCCTAAAAACTAGAAAGGTCTTTATACCAGGATGCCCTGTGTGAAGTTTGGTTGACATTTATCTGACATTTAAAGCTAGCAATTGTTGATGGATGCTAGGCAGACAATGGGCAAATAATGAACAAAAAGCCTTACCATAAGAAATATGAATTCAACAAAACAAGATACACTCTTACCATACTCCTCCACCTTAAAGGACTGAACAGTTTCATCTGCTCCATGAGCCTTAATGTTCCAAGTTCCAAGTACCGGATCATCTGACAACTTCATCTCAAGACTCACCAGTCCTGTATTAGAATCGTACATGTACAACATAAAGAACATCAAACATAGAGCATGTGTGAAATCAATTAATTAATAAATCCATCCAGCAGTCTAGAAAAATGTCAGAATGTCAATACAGCTGTATTAGTAAGACATAATTAATATGACATCCAGGGCATTATCCTTGAGAATTTAGCAATTATCATACATGTTATCATTTAGCAATTATCATACATGTATCATTTAGCAATTGTCATACATGTATCATGTAGCAATTGTCATACATGTATCATGTAGCAATTGTCATACATGTACATTTAGCAATTGTCATACATGTATCATGTAGAAATTATCATACATATATCATGTAGCAATTATCATACATGTATCCTTTAGCAATTATCATACAAGTATCATTTAGCAATTATCATATGTATATCTTATACATGTATTCCAGCAATAATTCATATATTCTGATATTTTTACATTAAAATTACCATGAAATATACCATATATACTAAAGTCCAACTGCAAATATCATAGACCCTGATCTGCCAAAGCAAAACATACCTGCATACCATGGTCTATGTTTGTTCTATTCAATGCTCCTAACAAACTGGATAGAAGCATATCTGTCAGTGTGTTATGTGATGTCAGAGCTGGGTATCTGCAGGTTGACTTGACTTGTAAGAAAGCATATACAGTAGTTTTCAAACAAATTTCCTCCATTTAAATTTATACCAAATGTCTTGCAAAAAGTAATTTTACTGATAAGTGATGACTATGAGAGTGAAAAGTGCAATGGATTCATGGACAAACCATATGACAATATTTCTACAAGGATTTGAAAAATCTAAACTCTAATCTTTAAAACTCACACCACAGTGACCTGCAGTCTAAAATGTTCTAAAGTCATAAATAAAACCTTCAGATTCCAAAAAGTAGTAGTAGGTATCAAAACCAGTCTGGACACCTAGCCTTAGTAGTAGGTATCAAAACCAGTCTCAAAACCAGTCTGGACACCTAGCCCTAGCAGTAGGTATCAAAACCAGTCTGGACACCTAGCCTTAGTAGCAGGTATCAAAACAAGTCTAGGAACCTTAACAATGAGCAACAATTTATGGCCCTATGTCCTCCAAATCTTGACCTCTACACACTCCTTTTGGGGATACCTTTTGAACTTTATTTCTTATATAAACAATTATTTGACCTTTTGAAATTTATTGTGTCCTGCAGATTTGCAAGACAATTGAGATACATTTTCACTAGTTCATAGGGTCATATGATCAATGCTACAACAGTTTTATCCTGGGATTTACACACCTTTAGATGCATCTACATTCTTCCACTGCATAACCCGCACACCTCCAGGATTATCAATGGTAATCAGCTCAAACTGAAAACAAGACATTCATTGTTAAATTCTGCATCATAGAAGATTTATAAGCAAATAGGTAAAAGCATGAATGAATCCAATTATAACCTACTCAGATTTAGCTAACTCCAAGATGTAACCAAGTACTGATCTAAGTCAACATTTTTGCCAAACACTTTGCATTTACTCAAGTTTTTCACAAAATAATAGAAATAGAGAACATTCTCTGCTGGCCCCTAGTGTTCTGCAATTATAGTTAGTTGGCTTCCAGGCAGAGGAAATGGGAACTATGTGCCTTTCCTAAGGACACACTGGGGCAGCCAGACCTGGATGACCTGGCCTGGTATCAAACCTGTGACCCTTAGATTAAGTGTCTGACACTTTACCAACTGTGCTACTGCTGGTGTGTTTTGTAATTAAATTTAATTCAGATTCATATCATTCCTTGCTGGATAGATCTTTCAGTGGTGACATTAGCAAGAGATATTATCAATGAGTTCATCACAGAGGCCCATATTCATAATTGGGCCTTAAACAGAAGAAACATATTTCTGAAGACTAAATTTAGGAGAAGTTGGACATTCAGTGCTAACAACTCCCCTCAAAGATGACATGAAATGCAAAAAATATAATGCCTTCCAGACCTTATCAATGTAATGGTGTATGATAAAGCTGGTTGAAATCCAACAGTCCTTAGTTATGCTGTGGAATCCAATGTGAAAGTCCATAACTCTTGAAGCTGTGGTATTCTTGAAATTTGAAGAACACAAGTTTCATATGTATACAGATTCATGTCAAATTTGGTTGAAATCCAACAATACTTGGTAAAATAATATTGTGGAAACCAGGGTCAGGATGATAGGCAATCAGGGGCCACAATTCACATAAAGTCATGGAGTGCTGGACTGACTACTAGTAGTATGCAAACACAGGCAATGGAGATACATTGCATGTGAAAATGTGACCACAATGAAGGGTTCAGCAGACACAAATTTAATGAAAATAAATATCAAGGGCTGTAAATCTTAACATTTGGTTAACCTAGTGAAGAATTTGCTCATGGAGCTTCTCCTGGTCTTGTTTTTTTTAAATAGGCAAAAGTGTTGATATTTTCACTGCCTTGAAGAGACTATATCTGCACTTGGCCACCACTTCAGAGACCTTGACAAGGAAAATCTGTGACCTTGACAATGAAACTTAAACTGATACCTAGTGGTTTTCCTTTTTTCTCTGTCATGCACATGATCACTTGACGTCATGTAGAGTACCATACACTCACTTATAAGTCGAGTCCAACTGCAAACTGCACAGACCCAAATCTGTCATCACAAAGTTTGTTAGGAGTAATCAGTAGAACAAAACTCAAAGACCCTGATCTGCATGTGCTTCATTATGCTATGGAAGGTCAGGACCTCTGTTGTTTCAGTTTCACTCAACTTATAAGCTACTAGTATATACAGTACCTACATTAAACACTACAAAGGGTAATAACTTTGGCAAAACAGATCTGATAATGTAAACAGAACGTATACAAGTACTTTTGAAGTTAATAATATCTGCAAAATTTCAGAACAATTCCTCCAGAGAATATTATATACATTATAAAAATAGAATACAGATCTGACACTCAAAAAAGGTGTAACTTGGCAAAAGAAAAATTTAAAACACAAAAAACTGCACCATATGCACATGTTCACCTTGTGTATATAATGACTGCAAAGTGTGATTCATCAAAAGATGAAGTGCACACAAGAATTCTGACAGTGGAGACATTTTATACCAAAAAAAGGGACTTAACTCTAGATATATGCAGAGATGCAGTGTGATAACAAAACCATAATCACTTTAAGAGCAATTAATAAAAAAAAGAGGTCAAGTTGTCATATAGAGCATATACATTTGGTATTAAAAGGGGCATAACTCTGTAAATACTAGACAGATCATGTTGACAAAATAAATGCATTTGTTCATCTCCCATAAAAAATATGTCAAGTTTCAATACTGTTCATGACAAGATGTGTGAGAAGTTATAAACACACACACACACACACACACACACACACACACACACACACACACACACACACACACACACAGGCATGGACGTACTTTCATATACGACAATCACACAACCTAAAACAATGTGCACCTCCTATACTCATGGCAGGGGGTCTACAAATAAATTGTATGTATGACTGATGTGTTACAAGGCTGACAAAAAACAGCTTAAAAGATGAAAAGAGACTCCCTTTACATCCATGACTGCTATGTTGTAAGGCTGACAAGAAGCAGATGACACAGTGATAAAAGACTCTGTTGTCCATGTCTGCCATGTTACAAGGTTAACAGAAACAACTGACAAAAAACTTCCTTTGTGTCCACACACCTTACACTGAACTAGAAAGTAACAAACTTTAAAATCAGAACTTAATCTGAACAACATTAACATTAATCCTAATCTAAATATTGCTTTACGTACAAAAGTATGGACATACACAAGGATGCCAAGCTGATTCCTACACTGAGCTTTATTCAAGGATGGGCCTGACATAATGAGACAGTTGAACATCACAGGCCACAACCCAATCGGAAATTGGAGGCATGGCTGAGGGTGGGTGGGGTGGAGAATACCATGGATATATCTATATCTTACAATAACTAGTTTTCGTTAAGGAATACTCTTTGTTTAGTTTTTACCAATTTATGTTTTCTCTACATTTAAAATGTAAATTCCAATGCACCTGATATTACTTACCAGCTCTGTTAGTGGCAAAAGTCTGTAGTCCATGCGAAGGATCCTAAACTTCACTGAAAAAAGTAAAAGTCACCAATTAAGAAGGATTCTCTCTGCACAACTATAAAAATTAATTAAGAACAATTTAAATAATATCATTTTTATTTTCATCATTATTACTGAAGCAATCCACTTCACTGTTTATTAAGTATTGGTCCTGACTTTAAAATTCAAAATTTATATACTGTAAATACTTGCATAAATAAGTCAGATACAACTGCAAAATTTGTAAACCCAGATCTGCCATCACATGATGTACTAGCGGATTTGGGTCCATGCAGTTTATTAGGAGTAATCAATATAACAAACATAGACCCTGATTTGCCAGCACATTATGTCAAGGCAGATCAGGATCTATGCTGTTTGCAGTTGGACATGTCTTATGAGTAGATACTATATTCATTTTAAATTAAGTTTCAATATCCCATTTAACCAAATCTGCTGACTACATTCCTGCATACCTTTTTTCTCCAAGTTTTGTCACCAAAATTTAAAGTTTAACGTGAACTTTAAAGTTTGTTACCAACAATTAAAGTTTAATCTGACCTTTAGTATTTGGCACCAACACCAAATGTTTCAAATGTCAAACTGTATTTCCACTTCTATATAGCCTTTTATTGTTACTAAGTTTTCAAAACTTTTAACAATTCCCTCAATCCACAAAAATGATCACAGATAAAAAGTATATATTTTCAATGCCCACTCAAATACTTTTATCTTAAGAAACTGTTAATGCTAAATATAATTTACAACATGAAATATCCAACCTGTCTGCCCTGGTTTATACTGAGGTTTGTCCGTCTGTATGAGAGTGATGTTCTTGGCTATCCACACATCCACTTTTTCCTCATGTATAAATAGTTTCTTTCCATCAATATGTACTGTGACTGATGCTGTGTATCGATCTTCTTTGAAAGGGGCATCAAAGTTAACACACTGACTCCAATCTGAAATAAATTACAATCCAAGTTCATCACCGATATCCAAAAAATGGATTATATGATATTTAAGGAAAATTAACACACATAGTTACATCATTTTTATTCTCTGTACTTCTGAGAGAAAAAAATAGATCATCTATATCTGTGTGTACTGTAACTTCACATACTCTATGTAAGAATTCTTCCATTGGTTCATTTTAAGTCAAATTATTGGAAATGAAATTGGATACCTCTGCCTTGTAATGTAAAATCTGTCATGTAATGTGACAATACTGTTGCAGTCAATACTATTATCACACCGAATATAAAAGTTATGACATCACAATATGAGCTGATGTCTGATGGTGTGTATGTTGATTTGGATTTTTAACTTAAAAAAATTTTTTCAGTGATACTGGTACAATGTCTGCAGTGTATAGTGATGTCTAGCACTGGGGCATCATGCCACAGACATGTAGCATCATGTTCCAGCCAGTCACATTATCCTGATACCAGGCCAACCAGTCCTAACACAAAACTTTTAATGCTGAACGCCTAGCGAGGCAGCTGTTAGTATCATTTTTATAAGTCTTTGGTATGACCCAGCTGAGATTCGAACCTGTGACTGCCCACATCCAAGGCAGACGCTCTATCCACTTAGGCCACCAGAGAGGTGTCTGGTGGTGTAATTGTTATTTTATTTGAAATGAAATATTTACATCCTACTATCCAATACTGTTGTACATTTGCATATGTCACACTAAGCAATACAGATGCTTGGTAACCTTGATTTCTTGTTAGTTAACATAGATTTTGATGTAATAAAGGTACTTATTGCCTTCTAAAATGGTGAATACCCAGAAAGATGTTGCCTCTGAGCAATTGTTTCCTGTTGGGCTAAAGCTATTCCTCTCAACTGAATTAATACACATTGATGATCGAATGCAACAGACTTGGTCAAATGCAAGAAATATCATGATCTCTGCAAAATGCAAAAACAGCAAATCGATCTTCACCCTATATTCAAGCAAGATAACATCTGTCATATGATGGTGGATTCACTACACTGAAGATGACATCTGTGATAAGATCCTGGATTCACTACACTGAAGATGACATCTGTGATAGGATGGTGGATTCATTATACTAAAGATGACACCTGTGATAAGATGCTGGAGTCACAATACTAAAGATGACATCTGTCATAGGATGCTGGATTCACTATACAAAAGATGACATCTGTCATTGGATGGTGGATTCACTATACTAAAGATGACATCTGTCATAGGATGGTGGACTCACTATACTAAAGATGACATCTGTCAAATGATTTTGGATTCACTATACTAAAGATGACATCTGTCATAGGATGGTGGATTCACTACACTAGAAGACCAGAGGGAGGTCAGTATCTATCAAACTCATTTAAGACAACAACAAATATCGGCCTTAGTTCATCAAGGATGGATTACCTGACTCTGTACTGTTGAAGGCATAAAAATGTTCCCTGGTGATGTCTCTCTCCGAGGTAAGAAACTGCAGGGACACCTGACAGTTGTAGCCAGCAGGGTTTTCATGGTCAAGGTTTCTAAGGGTCAAACAGTACTTTCCCTGGGACCCACCACGCAAGCTGCGAGGCATTGTGAACAGGTACTCCCTTAAAAAAAAGAGAAGCTTTTTGTCAGTTTGGTGGAATGTAAAAGCATGATATGGCTACTAGAAAACACAAAATGGACAAATGTTGCATGCCAAAAAGACCTAGAACAGCAAAACAACTTGATCTATTGTATATTCTTGCTCATGAAAGTTGCAGACACATCTGGGTCTCTGCAGTTTGCAAGGACTAATCAGTAGAACAAACAACACAGACCTTGATTTGTTGGTGCATTATGCAATGGCTGTCAGGGTCTATGGTGTTTACTACTGGACTTGACTTGCATGCTGTACATATGGTAGAGAGAAATACCATCAATCCTGCTTCAAAGATCACCTTGCAATATACTGACGGGGCCCTGAGTGGCCGAGTGGTCTAAAGCGCTCTCCGTTACGGATCACTGCCATCTCACCTCTGTCTGCGTGGGTTCGAGTCTAGGATTCGGCGAATGTGGATATGCGAGAAAGCTTGCCTGTAGCTTCTCGTGGGTCGGTGGTTCTTTCCGGGGATTTCCCGGTTTCTTCCTCCACCATTAATACTGGCCGTCCTGTATAGCCTATCGTGTGCTGAAAAATGGCGTTAAGCCCCACAACAACAACAACAACAATATACTGAGTTGAACATCCACTTTTTGCCTCAAAGATAACCTCACAATAGATCACCTTGAACAACCATTTTGTGCCTCAAAGATCACCTTGCAATAAATTGTCTTCAAAAGCCATTTTCTGAGATACCTTTACACAAAATTAATTAGAAATAAATCTGTATTAAGTAGCCAACTAACCTTAGAATTAACTTCTTTAACTACTCTGAAGCAACTGTTGAAAGTATGTTTTGTTGTATATTGGGTACTTCACCTACATATCACATGAAATAACTGTAACAGCACAGACTGTACAGTAGCTGTAGCAGCACAGACTGTACAATAGCTGTCCAAAACCACTGTATTCTCATGGGATCAGCAGTCAGTGAATCTGCAAATCCTCAGACCAAAACAGTAGTTCAAAACCTGCATTTCTTATGCCAAATCTTTGTTCAAAGTATAAAATCTTAACACAGTTTTGACTGATTTTACAGTCTTCCATTTTCTGAGAAGAATGTAATACATCTATAATGATGTTGTTATTGCTATCAGCATCAACTCAGTTAAATTCATGTGCAAGCCCATAACTTTAAAAATGGAAAGATATGGTGTTCCACAGAATTCTTGACTTATAAAAATTTTAATACTGTAAACCTCCAAATTAAAACTAATCTAAGGAAAGGAAAAACAAGAAAAAAATCTGCCTGAGGTATCAAAGTTATATGTCTCTTACATCTAAGTTCTTAAAATTCAGTAGTCTGCCAGAAGTCCAAGTTACATCTGTGTGCAAGTTGCATCTAAAATTAAGCAGTCTGAAAATTGTGTTATTCCAACTCTATTTTAATTAAGTTACCAACTGTCAAACATCTAAAAACTGTGAGCCTGAGCTATAGTTTTCTACTAAAGAAGTTTTGGGAATACGGGATTTGCATCTTGTTGTATGTTATACATGAGAAAATGCTGACAAACATGAGAAAATGCCGACAAACATGAGCAAATGCTGGCAAACATGAGCAAATGCTGATGTACATAACCAACCATTCTGTAAAGTAAGGCATTTGACACTGCTGCCTCTTCATTAACAGTAAAAAAAAAGAGATTCTTCTACTTCAACATGTCTGTTAGAGTAAGGTTAGAACAAGCATGCTCCTTGTCTAGGGCATGTCTGTTAGGATTAAGGTTAGAACATACTCCATGTCTAGATATGTCTACTGGGGTTAAGGCTAGAGCAAATATACGCCATCTCTAGGCATGTCTGTTAGGATTAAGGTAGAACAAACATGCTCAATAATCCTTTTGGTAGATATATCCTGTAAAAAAAAACTGAAGGATCACAGACTCCACCCACTTCCTATCAAAAATGTGGAAAAATTACAACTACCAGTGCAATGATGGTGAGACTAACTGCTTGCAGAAGCTGTACAAGGATATACCAACAAAATCTTGGACTTTTTAAGAGAATGTAGTCTATAAAACAATCTTTAATGTCTTGAGTATTTTACATGCATTACTTTTATATGCTATTTTATATATATTTGACAAATTTTAAGCACTGTTTTATATTTTTATTGTTGTACTTAATGTTTATATATATTTAGATATGTTTATTTTTTTGAACTTTTCTGCCATTAATTATTACATTTTTTGCTATTGGCTGCCTAGTGACATTAGTATACGGGACTATAAAAGGGCAGAAAAACCAGCCAAATATGCCCTACAGTCACCGGTCTCCAAATCAAAGATTCCATTGTTACAACTCTATGGCTTAAACTAGGTAAAAGAAAAGAGCAAAAACCAGCAACTGTTGTAAAATCAAGAAATAATTTATTTCCCTAGAATACAAAGTGAAAATATTTAATATGAGCTACAGTATTGTGAATTAAATCCCAAATAGTTCAAAAAGTTCTATCACAAGACCAAATGTAAGAAGTTCCAAATGAATTCCATGAGTACTCCAAATAAATTCCAAAATTGAATGTGATGACGTTCCTCTAGTTTGGAACAGTCTGCTAAGTCTTTTGATGTATCACAATATAATCAAAAAATGTCCTTGTCTGAATTCACTATAATTCCAAAATAATGTTTCTATCCAATAATATTATTGAGCACATTGTAATTCCAGTGATTAATAATTTGGATAAACAAATCCACCAAAATGAAGAAAAAAATTAAGGAGACTTATTCTGCTTCAAGATATTCAGGAAAGAATGAGTTATTTCTCAAGTAAAAACCATTTTATAAAAAAAAAATATACACAATAATTGAGCATAATCCCTAAAATATTCAAAATTCCCAACAAGTTTACTGATTTCCAAGTAGCAATCTGATGTCCTAGACCCAGATCAAAATAAACATGTTTACCTCTTATTGATAATGATCTGAACATTTAATCCACACTCAGACAGAAATATTAACTATGTATTACGTTGTTTACAAAATAAATGTCACTGGCCGAATACAATATGAGCTTGTTATTAGACAAGATCAAGTACAAAATACAGATGCATATAACATAATCATAAGAAAAGCCAACAAATAATACAAATTTAATACATAACACCATATACTGACTTCAAATATTGTATAATTAGCATGTTCACCATATTTGGCAAAGTAAATGAAAACTGCACAAACTTAAGAGCATCAAAGCTACTATTGGAGAGCGGCATTCCTCATACTGAACAAAAATTGGAGAGATGAGGTGGTACTGTGCCCATCACATTATTAGACACACTTATCTAACTCATGCATACCTCCTAAGGGGTAAACCTTCAGTAAAATGAAATCCATACCAATGTCTACTAACAGTAGAGCACATTCTTGATCAAGTGTGTCAATTTCCACCCCATAAGAGAGAAGTATTAACATGTGAACTGCTTGTAGAAAGAAGGATGTACCACCCAAGACAATCTTTTCAAAGGGAATGCAGTTTGTACAAATTTTAATTATGTTTTAAGGACTTTATATGTCTTACCTTTAGCTGTTATTTTATATGCACTTTACAGAATTTTTAACATGTTTTATAATTTATCTTGTTGTACTTGATGTTTGCATTTATTTGGAATAGTTAGTCTTCCAAATTATTTTGGCAAATCATTTCCACATTTTCAAACTTGACTTTTAGTTGGCACTACATGGCCACTACTGTGCTGAGGGACTCGTACATACATTACATACATATGTATAGATAAGTATATAGCCACACTACATGTCTACAAGTTTTGCTTTTTGTACAGATGGGTACTATATAACATATAAATTTAAGTTCTGTATATACTCTAGTTTAATTAATGTCAAATGGAAGGCAATGTAGCCTCTGTTATGTCATAGCATAATATGTTTGTAGGTCTATGTTGCTGGTTCTATTGATTAGCCCAAACTACATAGACCAAGATCAGCTGGTGCATCATATGATGGCAGATCTGGGTATATGTTGTTTGCAGCTGGATCCAACCGACAAGTATACATGTATAAGATAGTTGAAAACTACAATATTTATCATCTAGTTCTTTGTGAAATGGTCAGTATATACTAAAAACTCCCTTTACCTTCAACAGGTGTCTGCCCTAATTAATACATCCATTCTTATGTAAATCTGCTATGCTAATAAGAGGATCTATATCTTTTATATGGCAATCCACCAATTAATTACAATCATAATGTACATGGTTACATTAGGACAACATATATTTTGTGACATAAATATAAAATAATTTCAAAGGTAATATTACCAAATGTTATTCACCTTTACAGAGACTGATTTTGTCTTATAAAAATAATATGTAAGTAGGTGCAATGCACAACAAAGTATTTAGAGGCAAAAGATTATCAAGTCTTGCTATAAACTATATACTTGCTTTTAACAAATTTTAATTCATTTAAACTTTAAGATATAACATGATGTACACAGTACAGCAGTATATCCTTACACAGATGCTAATCTAATGGAGCTTATTGTGTTATTTCTTCATTTTACAAAAATTTCTTTGCACTGATCATCTGAAAGGGTGAGGAGGGTATCTTAACTGGGATCTGACAGTACAACGTTTACAGAAATAAGTGACAAACACTGACAAATCTGCCATTTCGCTTGTGGGAAAGCTACTCCTTCTGCCAACATTCGTGGCGTTATGATGTACCCCAGCGGAAACATGTACTTAGAAAGAAAGTCATTTTTCCCCCCAACCACTTTAAGAAGAATGAAAGACCATTATGGGCAGTAATTGGTCCAAGTGATACTTAATTATCAAGTATGGGACACTTGTACCTACTTAAATGTCAGGTATGTCCATCTACATGACTCTACTTAATACTGAAAGAAAAATCTCCAAGTAAATGGAATTTAGAATGGCTGCCATTAAATTACCATATATACTCGCATATGAGACCAACTACAAACTGCACAGACCCAAATCTGCTGTTGCATAATGCACCAGCAGATCCAAGCCCATACAGTTTGGTAGGAGTAATCAAAAGAACAAACAACATAGACCCTGATCTGCAGGTACATTATGTTATGGCAGATTAGGATCTATGATGTTTACAGTTGGACTCCTCTTATAGGCAAGGATATATGGTATGCTGTATAATTTTACATTAAGTGGGGTCCAAACAGGGAAATATAAATATAGTGGTTCACAATTTTTTATGCAGAAATTACTGTGTTTTCATTGACTTTTCTTTTTCTTATAATTTTTGGTCTACTAGAAAAGCCAACATACAACTTCAATACTTCACTAAGTATTATTATTATTATTATTATTATTATTATTATTCTTATTCTTATTTGTATTTTATTAATAATTATTCTGATAATAATTACTAGCTCATTCAAGTGGATACATACTAAAGTTTAGAATGATAATTGACAAGCCTCAACTGTTCTGTTTTTAGAGGATCCAAAAAACCTATAATACAGCATTGGAAAAATGCATTACCAGAACTCAAACAACTCTACATGGGAACTCTACTACCTTACATGTAACTGTCAGATCTATTGCACCTAAACCATTGTAATGACGTGTTCCCCATGCTTTCTGATGAGATGTCCTCACGTCTCCATATCTGTACCATGCAGACGTAACCACCGCAGCTGAAAATCAAACTCCTGAAGACTGTAACAGGTTTTTACATGAATGAATTTAACAGCTGAAATATCCAAGGAAAATCTGCAACCAGACTATTCTAGTCAGGCACTCTACCACCTGAGTTATACAGATCATTTGTTTTTGCTAAAGAATAACAAATCAGATTTTTACATGAACATAGTCAGTTTTGACCATCAGGCCCAAATCATACAAATTTCCAACACTTCAAAACTGTGGCATATTTTTTAAATTTTGAAATTTCAAGAGTCCTATTGTTTTTTGCAAAGTAAAGACAAGACTCCTCAAGGATAAATTATGTGGTACAAATTTTCGATGTAAAATTCATTGCCAAGAAGGGACTTGTATCTGTCCTTAGAGACACCAAGAACAGAAAATGACCAATCAGAACCAGGGAAAATGAATACAAGCTCCGTTCAATCTTTATTGGAATATCTTGTCAGAAATATAAGCTATAGGTTACTGTAAATGCAACTTGGGTTCCAGCCCGGAATCAATTGACTCCGACACTGAATATGCAATTGTTATTACACTGAAAACATGATTGTCTTGCTATCCATCACCAACAACAAAAATGCTATGTTGTCAGCACTGACAAATTCACACAGAATCACATTTGTTCAGCTCAGAAGATCACCATTTACAGTAGTTATTATGGGGTATTGCTCAAAATGACTGCCATTAATGTTTGTTCTGCCATATCCCATCCCCATTCCAGGTTTATATTGACTGAAGCCCTAGTTCAGAGTGGTCGAACTACAGGTCCACAGGCCAAATGTGGCCTCCGGGTCATATTCTTGTGGCCTGTTCTTGTACAAAAAGTCAATTCTTAACTAGCATATGAATACTATTATGAAAGACCTGTTTTTAGGGTCATTTTCAAAATGACTGCCACCCCCTGTATATTATTTGGAAACCATGTGGTTACATTACTTCATCTAGAATTTACAACCTTCTAGTGCGAATTGGTCTCCTTACTGTAAACAGCAATATGCCTATCAGTGAATATTCCAGTTGGCTTTCTTCCTTACTAACTAGCTTTTGCAGCTCATTTCCAGGCTCCTCCTTAAAGGATATTAATATATCGCTGCATTTATATACATGTTAGAATACTAACATGGAGGACAATAATGATGGTAATGTCTGTGACAACTACATTGAAATTGATGATGAAATGGAAATTCCAGTATGGTTGTCACACCAAGCTTTTTCAGTGTGAAGGAAGATCTACAGATTGCAATTGAAAAAGTCGAGTCTCGTATGGCAGCCCTCTTACATGGGTATCTCGAAGATACTCTGCACTTTAAATTAGAAAGTGGTCAAATAGTCACATATACAATTCTTACATGAGTGATGATGATTTTCAGGTAACTGTTACTTTTTATTACTCAACAAACAAGAAGCATATACAGGTTCCAGGACACATGGCTAAGGTTACAAAACTTAACTACACCATCTGTGAATCTCAGTAACAAAACCCAAGGTTTTCACCTCTCATCCATTGTGCCCCCATGTTTATTAACTCTGCAAACAAAAGTAGCTCATATGACAAAAAATGAACACACACTGGATCTTTACACATGCAGCAGAACACTTCCCTAATACACAGTCAGACAAAGATAACCTACATGACATCAATTAAGCAATATGGTTCAATCAAAGAGAAACCTGAAGGATGCCTGTGTACATACAAAACCCAGGACATGTTCAAGACAGTCACCAACACTAACCCTTGCAATATAGAAGAAATACAAGGAAATAAATACTAATGTAGAAAAAAACCTATACATGCAACAAGGAGGTGAAAAAAGAAAATAGTCTAGTGTCAGATCAAGTCATAAAGACAGGTTGCAGAGATCAGAAAGCACATCCTCACCATGAGCAAACTGCAGGTGAAGGTAACAGTAATTCAGCCAACATACCAATAGGTTAATACAGTAGTTTATTTTATTCAGTAAGGCTTACTGCAACCATGACATAAATCTAGTTGTCTGGACTACTGCCATGTAGAGATCCTGATGTGGATCTCGTCAATTTGCTTCTGAAGACCATGCGCAAAACCTCTGGGCTGTTCTTCATCAATCATAATGTAGCCGTCCTCGATGGAGTACAATGCAAGTACTGTCACACAGACCAGATGGAGTACAATGCGAGTACTGTCACACAGACCAGATGGAGTACAATGCAAGTACTGTCACAAAGACCACATTCATCTAATGAGAATGGTACTGCAGCTTTAATATCAAAAGCACTGACAGCTACATTAACATCTAATACAATGACAACTCAAAGTTACTGCTTCTAGTTTGGAAAAGGACACAACACTGATCTTTGTATGCATGGGAGAGGAATACAATGCAGCTCCTGTGGTTGGTATGGCCATAAGTAGTTGTGCTTAATGTCTCAGTTAGACACATCTTCCCAAAACTTGTTGAGGTAAGACTAATATTGAATCAAAACAGAAAAGTCCATGTGTTAGGCTTAGGTGAAACCCTTCTCAGCATAGGATATACAAAATAATGAGCTTGGTTACAGAGGGATATGAAATTGAAAGAAAAGACAGAACACAAACTACTAATAAAGTGGGTGGAGGATAAATGTATATATATAGTCAGATTTCCTATGAACAAAGAAAAGATCTTGAAATCAGACAGCTTGAAGCTTAATTGAATAAATCAGCCTTGCCTCCTCAAAGCCAACAATAATACTGGTATGTTACATGTCTAAAGGCACCTGATGCACCTGTCTCTTGGATTGAGAAGTTTGAAAATGAACTAGGGTAGCTCTAGACCAATGGTTCACAACCCCCAGTCGCAACCAAAATAAGAGTTCTGAGGATGTTCTGGAGGGTGGCTGAGGGTTGCGATGAATTTTTTAAGGCTGGCAAAACTTATCGACATGTGGAGACAGGGTTGTGAGGCTCAGAAAAACTATATTTTAGGGTCGCAGCCAAAAAAGGCTGGGAACCATTTTTCTAGACCATGATAGAAGTTATTGTGATGGAGGATTCAACCTAGACTACTCAGGTATTAAGAGGAGGATTCAACCTAGATTACTCAGATATTAAGAGGAGGATTCAACCTAGACTACTCAGGTATTAAGAAGAGGATTCAACCTAGATTACTCGGGTATTAAGAGGAGGATTCAACCTAGATTACTCAGGTATTAAGAGGAGGATTCAACCTAGACTACTCAGGTATTAAGAAGAGGATTCAACCTAGATTACTCGGGTATTAAGAGGAGGATTCAACCTAGATTACTCAGGTATTAAGAGGAGGATTCAACCTAGATTACTCAGGTATTAAGAGGAGGACTCAACCTAGACTACTCAGGTATTAAGAATGTAAGATGGATAAGCAAGGTTGAATCTTGTGGGTCTTCTCAACTTGTTACCTCGCCAACAATTGTCACTGAAACATCAAGTACACTAATTGATCATGTTTATAGTAATAATTCAGAGAATATCATTAAAGTACAGGTCCCTCCTTTATCAGTTAGTGACTATTATCCAATCTGTATCACATGCAAAGTAAATAGTATGGATATATATGATGCTAAGCAAAATGTCTTCTCCTGAAGATGCTTCAAAACATTCAATGTTGAAAACTTATTATCTAGCTAACCACAGCCTGTTCTGTGTAGGAAATATAGAAAATACTGCTTGAGCACTTGAAACCAGGTACACTATTATAAACTCTTGTTATAGATCAACATGCTCCTAAACAAACGAAAAGAGTGAAACCTACATGGCTCACAAAAGAAATCAATGAAGCAAGACAAAACAGAGACTACTTTCATAAAGTCAAGGATTGGAACAACTATAAACTCAGACTTAACATATTTATACTGCAGAAGCAGAACATTTCTTCAAATTTGTATTCTATTCAACAAAACTATGTACAAGACTGGAAAAATGGAAACAATTAAATCTTGTCAGCTGTTCCTACCAATGTATCCATACTGTTAGATTTAAATTGTGTTCCACCAATTATATTGTCTTAAATCTTTGTATGTCATTCACAAGGCTTATTGCTACTTGAAAAATATAAAATTTATTTTTCCAGAATTCACTCAAGGTTGGACTAACTATATTTTTATGTACGTAGATTGAATGGACAAAATGCGTAATCTGTAAGAGATACATTATAAACTGTCTCTCTCCTATTCTTTCAAGGATATCTAATAAACTTTTTATATACAATTTTAACTGATAAATCTAATAAACTTTTTATATACAATTTTAACTGATATATCTAATAAACTTTTTATATACAATTTTAACTGAGATATCTAATGAACTTTTTATATACAATTTTAATTAAGACATCTAATGAACTTTTTATATACAATTTTAACTGATATATCTAATAAACTTTTTATATACAATTTTAACTGATGTATCTAATAAACTTTTTATATACAATTTTAACTGAGATATCTAATGAACTTTTTATATACAATTTTAATTAAGACATCTAATAAACTTTTTATTTACAATTTTAATTAAGACATGTTATAAAGTTTGCTATTATATTTTGTATAATTTATAAGGCATTATAATATGTATAATACATTTCTAAACATCTGAATTAACTCTGTTTATATCTTATTTGATTTATAACACATCTTAATGAAGTGTCATATTAAACTATAGGACATCTTAAAAATTTTAAAAGAGATTTGATACAGTTTATAAGATAACTTATATCAAGTTTATCAAATATCTTTACCAATTTATTGACAACTGATTAAGTTGACAAAAATAGCTTGTAAAATATACAAAATGTCCTATTTTATTAAATATCTACAAAACTGTATGAGAGATCTAGTTTGGGAATAATTACCAACATATTATAAAAACTACATCTTATTAGTTCATTAAAATTTTTCATAACTATGTATCTTATAAACTGTTTCAGATATCTTGTATATGACTGCAATTAAAACATCTTATAAATTTTATCTGATACTTGAAATAGTTTATAAACACATCTCATAATTGTTAATGATTATTTTTAAGATAAATTATAAAACAAATATCATACTTAGTTTAGATAGATCTCATACATTTTAAAATATATCTCACAAACATATATCACAAACTTTATATCTTAATTAAAATTTTAAGACATCTTATACAGTTTATATATATTACAAAGTTTATGAGATATAAAATATATAATTGATTAAGTATGTATCTTATAAAATATATAATTGATTAAGTATATATCTTATAAAATATATAATTGATTATGCATATATCTTATAAAATATATAACTGATTAAGTATATATCTTATAAAACAAGATATAGCCCAAAAAATATATATCCATTTTTTTCATTGCCAACCCTAGCACTTTTTAGCCCGGGTTTAAAAAAAAAAAAAAAAAAAAAAAAAAAAAAAAACTTACCTACGCTACAATGTAAACAAAAATAAAAGCTGCGTACGTAGTGTTACACCGTCTACAGTACAGCTACTGCACTGAAAGAACGCCAAAATACTATGATGCTGTCCCTGTCGAAAGTAGCAAATTAAAGCATTTTATTATTATTATTGTTAAACGCAATGTCGTCGTATGTGTTCTTCTCTCTATCCACGAATAAAAAGTTACAAATTATTGATGAATAAGAAAAGAAAAGTTACACATGTAAATATATTTGTTGGCCTACAGTTTAACCTGAAGTATACTTACGATTTCACGCATGACATCCACAACAACAACACTAGACTCGGGAAAAGTGTAACTTTCTGTACCTCCATCGCTTCTCGTAACTGAACCCCCTTCTCTGCCAACCTCCGGTGTTATCACAATATTAACAGTAACCATCGTGGTCTTAATTATTCCGCTATACAAAATAGTCCAACAACAATAAGTCTATTTGAAGCTTTTAAAAATAAAAGACTGAATAAACTCCATAAGATGAACACGTATTCATTGATAAAAAGAGAGCAGTTATTACCAATAAAAGTATGTCAGCATCTTCAAGTTAATATACTAAGAAAAAAAGTGTCGATTAGCCCTGGGTATGAATACAAAATACGTCAGAGAGCAAACTCTGCCACACGTGCGCGAGGTCATTTTGAAGATTTTACATCCATAGGAAAGTACGTATGTGTGTATGGTGTTTAGCCCTCAGACCACAGGTGTTCTATGCGAGCTTGATGTTGAGAAAAAAAAGAAAAAAAAATCTGAAGGAAAAAAATTCATACAGAGTGACAAAAATACCTCATAGTATCATAGTATGATAGACAGGGTCCTATGTCAGAACGGGTCATTGGGGTGGTCTGACGTTTTTTTGTCACTGTATGATTTTTTTTCCTTGAGATTATTGTTTTTTTCTCAACATCAAGCTCTCGTGGAGCACCTGTGCCTGAGACAAAACCAAAGCAAAACAACTGAGAAATAGAGAGAAGAAAAATAGAACGCACGCAAAAACAAAACACAATTACACACCTTATTAGTTTCAAGGACACAAAATCTTTACAACGTTTGAACAATTTTAATCAAATAAATAGATAAGCCCGTCTCCTAATACGAACACATGGGAAACAGACAACGACGCATACACAAAACAACTACATAATAGGGACAAACGAAATTGAGGACCACGTGGCAGATGCGTCAGTCATGACCAAATTTATCGTCGTTAAAGACATTTGTTTATTATTATTATTATTATTATTATTATTACTGAAAGGCAAAGGTCACAATTTTAAAAAGAAACAAGTGACCAAAACTAGCCAACAGGCAAATATGCGTTGAAGTAGAGAAGTACAAACCCAAGTTCTTTACTAAAGGAATTACAGAAACCAAAATATTAAGATCGAACAAAAACAGCAACGTACATGGTCAATCCAAAATACATTTTCCCTTTATTTTATTTATTCATCTCCATATATGCACAAACCATTGGGAGGATGGGTAACAAAACATAACAAATAATATCACGAGATACATTTCACGATTAGACCAAAACGAGTTGACATCTCCAAGCCCTAACCAGAATAATATGCTGAAATGGGGCTAGGGGGGCGTGCCAACATAACGTAAGGGGTTTAGCGGCACATCGGGGCTAGGGGGGCGTGCCAACATAACGTAAGGGGTTTAGCGGCACATCGGGGCTAGGGGGGCGTGCCAACATAACGTAAGGGGTTTAGCGGCACATCAGCACCATCCAAGCTAAGACAAATTATTTCCTTCACGTTATGCAGCACAGTAAATAATATATTTTAATCTAGAACTATCCTGTTTTACGGTGTCTTCTAATATCGTGGGTCCCTTGGATTGAAGAATAAACGTTTAAGAGATTTAAGAACAGTTGGTCTCTGAGACAGCAACCCAATCAAGTTCGCCCTGGTGATTCACTGGACTCTTGTCACCAAAAAAGCAACAAATGAACATTTCAGTTCGACTCATGGACCATCTTAAGCGCAGACAATCTGACTACATAGAATATCAGGAAAAATTTTGTGAACGACTTTTCCTCACCGAAATGTATTTGTAATGCACATGCAACAAGTGATGTTAAAAATGAAATGTGTGTTTCAGTTTTGAATCTTTGTGGGTTACAAAACAGGTTTTTGTGTCCAGAAATTTACATTTTCTTCATACTTCTGGGTTCTGAGGTAGGGTTTATTGGAGACAAAATTGGATATCTCGACGTGATAGAAATTATAGAATTTAATCACATATACGAGCAAAGGAACAATTTGTCAGGCGTAATTTATGATCTAGAAATAAAAGTGCTAGACTTGAAGTTCACGCGGCAGTTTTAAATGTTAGTCAAGTAACATTTGAGAATGGGAGAGGACTGGAGGAAAAGAATCATGCACGCTTGTAACAAATAACCTTAATTTTTTTTAATTGACTGTCATACAAAACAAATTATTTATTTATATATTCTTACTTATTGTAAGCTATTTAAATAATGGACAAAACAAAA
>JAECUM010034965.1:0-14809 GCA_016617855.1 Megalonaias nervosa
GGTTCTATATCACTCTTGGGTGATTTGGCCAATCCTATCCCCATTAAAATTTTAAGGGATACAGGAGCTTCTCAGAGTCTTTTATTATCAGGTACTTTGCCTTTTTCTGAGAGGTCCTCTTCTAATGAGAGAGCTCTCATTCAGGGAGTAGAGTGCGGCTTTGTTAATGTTCCTCTCCATTCTGTAAATATGTCATCAGACTTAGTTTGAGGACCAGTGACAGTCGGAATAGTGTCTTTACTCGTTGAGGGCATTCATTTGTTACTAGGTAACAACCTAACTGGAGACAAGGTTGTGGTTAATCCACTTGTAACTGACAAGCCTTGTTTGGATTAGAAAGTTGATCCAATTGAAAAAGAATACCCTGATTTATACCCAGCTTGTGCAGTTAGTAGAGCTATGGCAAAGAAAGCTCTTGAGAATAAATTTGATAAGGAAAATATTCCTTTAGCTGACACATATATTGGCCAGGCTTTTAATAAGGTCACTTTCACTCTTTGTTTGGATCAATAAAACGGTATTGATCAAAGTGATGCTCTTTTAACTACTCGTTCTCTTTTATCTAATCAGGGTGTTAAACGACAATCACTTGTCGGACAGGGAAAAGATCCTGAGATCTCCTGTTTGTTTCAGAGGACCATTAGTGAAACTGAAGCCACTGAAGTACATGTTATTGCATTTAAAATGGAATTCTTATGAGAAAATGGAGACCTCCCGAGATACCTGCAGGTGACGAATGATCAGTGAACTATCAGATTGTAGTTCCAAAATCTTACAGACAGGAAATACTTAGTTTGGCCCATGAAACTTCTCTGGCTGGTCATTTAACGATTAATAAAACTTGTTACAAGATCTTGACTCACTTTTATTGGCCGAAAATCAAAAGTGATGTTTGTAAATTTTGTAGATGTTGTCATATTTGTCAAATGGTAGGAAAACCCAATCAGAAGATACCTAAGGCTCATCTGCAACCTATTCCTGCATTTGACGAACCATTTAGCAGAATTATGGTAGACTGTGTTGGTCCCTTACCTAAGACCAAGTCAGGCAATCAATATTGGTTGACCATTATGTGTGCGTGAACAAGATTCCCAGAGGCAATTCCTTTGAGGAATATTAAAACAGAAACTATAGTAAAAGCTTACGAAATTGGATTAATTTCCATCACAATATGGCATTCCGTGGCAAATATAAAAACAAATGTCAAGGACGACTTTACATTTAAACCTGGTGCTTGGGTATCAGTTAGAATACCACAGGAGGCGTTTAATGTAATTGATCTCAACAAAACGATTAAAGAATAAAAAAAATGGAGGCATCGCAGACATTTTCGAGCTAACTCCAGACTATAATACGCTACGAGCTAGAATCACATTAAAAAATAATTTGATAATCGATTTTTCACCAGCGACTAGTATCGCATCGTTGGTAGTTTTTAAAAACCAACAATACGGCAATGTTGCAAAACAAAGAATAACGTATGATGGAGATTTACCCATTAGCATAACAGAAGTAAATACAATTTTTATCAATTGTTCTATTGTACTAGGATCTTATTCAGCGTTAGGGAGTCAAGGTCAAACGATCTATAGTTTTTCACCAGATGTTCCTCCAGGATCACTGATGCAAATTACTCCTCGACAAATAATATACTATCCGATTACTCCTGAAAATCAAATAACCAGCATAGCAATGCAACTAACAGATCAATCAGGACAAGAAATAGACCTTAACAATGAAATTGTCACGTATTATTTACACTTACGCGCGATCACTTCGTGATTGTAACCGTAAATTTTTTAAACTTAATTCAATAACAAAGATGAGACAAAAAAAGGTTTATAGAAGAAAAATTGTTGGTGGATTTTTTGGAAATATATTTACAAAAATAGCTGAAAATATCCCAGGAATTGCGCGTAAAGTAGCACCAATTGCACTTGACGCCAGCAAACCTTTTGGGACAGGAGCTGCATCTACGGTTGGCACCGCAGTAGGGCAAGAAATCGCCGATAAAATTAAGGGAAATCCATCACCTCCGCCGTCGGCATCAGAAATAAAACAAGGAATATCAAATATTACACCAACAGCGGAAACAGAACAAGCTATGATAGCTACCACAAAAAAAAAAAATTATTATCGCCACGCGGTGAAGAAATAGTACGTAAACTTGTAAAGAAAACATAGTCAACGACTTTGTTGCCTGCTGCTTCTTAGTGCCCGACAACAATTTTGTGTGGTTATTATAAAATAATGTCAGCTAAAAATTATCTTGATCTTGCTGAAGAACATGATATTGACGACATCGTAAGAGAATTCGAATACGTCGAATATATCGCTGAAAACTCGAACGAACCAAATAAAGCCGGAGTTAGAACTTTTAATACACGCGACGAGGACTTGATTTTATTACCGTATAAGGCGATGTTAGAAGTATGTGGTCGGATATTAACAGCAGTTGGTGGTAATATTGCAGCTGGTGCAGTAATTGCCCACGTCAATAACGGTTGAAGTTTGTTTAGAAGCGCTAAATACCAGTTAGCCAATCAAACCGTGGAAGATATCTCAATGCACTTGCCAGTTGCAAGTACAATACTTAATATTGTCTCGTTTAGCGATGATTACTCAAGATCAGTTGCCACTAACATGATGTGGTTTAAGGATACCTCATTTGGACAAGCTGCCTCAGGCGAATTTATTGCAGGTGGTACTCTTACGCACGGCGCTGACGCTGCTGCAGATGTTGTGATTGTTAGAAATTTTCTTATTGCTAATGCTGCAAGATTTGGCATACCCGCACCGGCTGCAGCAGCAGATGCAAACACTACAAGAGTTTCATTAACAGCAGCATGTAATAATCTTGGTATAACACCGCCAGGTGCTGCTGCTGATTATGTTGCCATGTTAGATTTAATAAACGGCGTTATTAGTACACGTAACAAAAGATATAACGAAGGATATGCCAAACGAAAAGCGTTTGCCGCAGAATCTCGCCAAGTAACAATGATGCTTCCGTTGAGCACAATATTTGGATTTTGTCGCGATCACAACAAAGTTTTCCAAGCATACTCTTATTTTAGATCGAGCTGAACAAAACTTTTGTATAATGCACGCCGCAGCAGTAGCTGAAGGACAGTTTGTTTTTACAAGATTAGCGTTATGGATGCCATGAGTTGTTCCATCGACAAGTAAGATGATGGAACTGGAGTCGACGTTGACCGCGTGGCCAAAAAAGATATATTTCCAGCAGAACAAAATTTATCAAACAGCATTTCCTAACACAACTGATTACACGTGGCGTGTTACTACCACGTCCAGCGAACAATTACCGCGACATTTGTTTGTTGTATTTGAACAACAGGCTCGTCGCGGTGATCAAGAAATGAACAATTCCGTATTTGATAACCCCGATGCCAAGCGAATCTTTGTTAGGATAAATTCTAAACAATATCCCGAACGAGCAATAGAATGTAAATTTGCTGACGATGGAACTAAAAACGTTACACTAGCTTATACGTGCCTCATGGAAGCAATACAGAAATATCAAGGCGCTGATAGTGGAAGCCAAATATCTGTCGAAGAATTTCGATCGCTGTATCCAATCTTTTACTTTTACGTATCAAAACAATCCGAACTAGCTATAGGATCTACAGCTGATATTGAAGTTACTTGGACGTTTGGTGTGGCTCCAGCTGAGCAGTATAACGTATACACGCTAGTCGTCAGTGATAGATTCTCGACAGTTGACGCGACCAAAGGAAGAATGACTGTACAAATGTGAGTATTGTGTGACAAACAAGTATAAAATGAAAACGAAATACACAGCTAGAGAAATATACCTAACGCCCGGCCAAATTAAAAACTTTTCAGCAGCGGTTGCTAAACGCCGTTCTGTTTCTTTATTGATATCCCCAGAGACAAAGTCTCCAGAGACTTCAAATAAAACAGCGGTTAAAGTGATGTTGACGCAATAAAAAAATCAACAAACTTAATCGCAAAGCGATCGAAGGTAAACCGTTTGTTCTTAAACTGTCCGTTTCACAAGTAACAGCAATGGCAAAACACGGCGAATTTTTTGGACCAGCACTTTCTGTGATAGCTAGCACAATGCCAAGGATTTTACCTGTACTAGGAACACTAGGACTAGCAGCAACATCAGGGACAATATCAGGAGCAACTAAAAAGGCGGTATCTGGAGACGGTATAAAACAGATCTAACGCGCGTAGTTTTATGTAACAATAAATAATATTTATAATACCAGCTAAAAAATTAAGATTGTCAACAACCCAAAAAAAAGGAAATCGCCAGAGGAAACAAAACAAAGAGGATTTCTTCCAATAGCTCCACTTTTAGCGGGACTAGCGGGAACTCTGCTACCAAATCTACTAGGAATCGGACGCGGATGGACACTACCAGGGACTAGGCTCCGTTGACGACGCCTGTCGTGCTGAGCAATTTTGATATACTTCAAAAATTAAAATCCGAAGTCGAAAACGGATTTCATGGAGTTTATTCCAAAGATGAACTTGATTTCAGCAGGTTGTTCGTGTATTGTAAACATATAAAACTTCGATGATGGGTCAGGAAGTCATTGGGTTGCTGTTTACGTTAATAATTATTTTGATTCGTTCGGACTTCCTCCGAGTGATCTTATAAAAATATATTTTAAAAAAATTTAAAAAAATAAATTACTCGTCTAATTAACTACGGCCTGTTGGAACATCAGCTTGTGGTTATTATTGTATTATGTTTATCGGACAGATGTCTCAAACCTCTGTTTTTCTAAAGTTTATTTTACAATTTGACAGATATCCAAACAAAAACAACGATAATATAGCATTTGTGTGATAATCGAATATAACATGTCGCAAACTTTAACGTATTGCCTAAAATGCAGAACTAAAACGCCTAACAGAGACAATTTTTTTTTTCAAAATACCCAAAAATAACAGAACAATGCTAAAAGGTATTTGTACTGTTTGTGGTAAAAGAAAAAGTGTGTTTATTTCTTCGACGATTCCGTCGTTGACCGGGGGTTCGCGTGTGGATAGAGTTATTTTAGTCGATGTTTAAAATAATAATGAGCCGTCGTTGTAATTGTGATTGTGACAAAGATCTTTGTATCAAACAAGATAAAATTGTTACTTATTGTCAATCCTGCAGCCGCCGTGAGGTAATTGGTAGCGGTATTGACATCCACAAATTTATTGGAAAATTACCAAGACCAAAAGGAGGTTGGACATTGCCCGGACATAAATATATCGGGTCGTACCATCCGCTAGATAAACAACTATATGAAAATGATAATCCGCTACCCGGGCAAGAGCCTTATAATCAAGTTGATGCAATAGCAATGCGTCATGATATCTGTTACCGTGATAACGAGCAAGGTAAACCTGGCTGTGATAAGATAATGCTAGATGAACTACATGATATGAAACCTGTAAATACGAGAGAACGATTTGATAGAAGGTTAGTTCAAGAAATGATAGGAACAAAATATAAGCTAGGGCTTGGAAAAGAAGTGTTTGATGATCTGGCAGCTGAATTACGTAAACCTAAAAAAAAAGTTTTCGCGACGTAAAGTTGTCGCAAATACCGGTGGCGATATCTGGGCGATAGATTTGGTTGATATCTCAAATTCTGCTCAGCCCAACGACAACAAAAAATATCTTTTTAACGTTGTAGATGTTTTTAGTAAATACCAGTTTAGTGTACCCGTTTCGGATAAGTCAGGAACATCGAGGACTGATGCGTTAAAACTAATAATAACAAGTACAGAAAGAAAACCAAACAGAATTTGGACCGATCATGGAGCAGAGTTTTAATAAAAAATTTGAGCAGTTTTTGGAACAAATAACATAAAAAAAAATATATTACAGGAAACGAAGGAAAAAGCGTTGTCGTTGAAAGATTTAATCGCACACTAAACGAGCTGATACATAAACATTTGACAGCTAAAAGTACAAATAAGTATATTAACTATCTACGGAAGATTGTTGACAAATATAATAACACAAAGCACAGATCAATAAAAATGTCACCAACTGATGCAATTAAAAATCCGATTCTTGCAAATGAAAACATGTATCGCAGACACAAATTTAAAGTTGGTGATTGAGTTCGAATTTCGTTGACTAAAACAAATTTAAAAACGGAAGAAGTATTTGTTGTTGATAAAGTTTTGCTGACAATACCTGTAACATACGCGCTAAAAGATTTATTGGGTGAGCCTATAACTGGTAGATTTTACGAGCAGGAACTGCAAAAAACTGAACAAGATATATTTGTTATTGAAAAAGAAAAGGTAATAAAAGCCTTGTCAAGTGGCGCGGTTATACTGATAAATTTAATAGTTGGGTACCAACCAAACAAATCATGAAGTAATGTTTTTGTAGATTTCCTCGTACTTACGTTTGACAGATTTACATTTTATTGGTTTACATAACGATATGAGATATTGTCTGCGATCGTTAGAAGTCGTCATTAGGTTAAATATCTTGCCAAATATAAAATCGAATTTTATATTTTTCTGTCGGTCTGGAACTCTAATGTTTAAAAACGGATTTATCAGCCGCCAAAACGACCGATTTTTATCTACTGAAAAATTAAAATTTATTATTTTCTTTGTGATATGATATTTTACATCATATCTACCAGTTGACGGTCTGCTGTAATTTTTTTTTATCAGCTACACTTACAATCTCGTTTTGCTCGTCGTCGTTGTCAAGTAGATTGTCATCCTGAGTGTATTATCTACGACTGTAGCATCTCCTGTTGTAAAATTATCATGAGCATATATATCAGCAAGTCCATATTATAATATATTTTAATCTAATTTATTATTATAAGATGACAAACGAGATAAAATATCATCAGAAAGTTGATATATTAAATTACAGAGAATTAGCCGAAGCAGTTCAAAAATGTTTATCAGGGTATAGTTCTTATTCTGTTGACGTTATTGTGACGCAAGGTGATTCTAATAAGATTCTGCTAACAGCGGCAGAAAATAATAAACTTAATGACAGTGCATTTATTACACTAAAATTTAATAAGGATGACGTTATTGCGCTTACTCATAATTGCTTAACTAAGAACGAGCTAGAAAATATAATTAATCGTCGTATCTAAAGATGATTCTGTCAAAGGTTGATTGTGATGTTGCTGATCTTGTTACCCCGTCTGCAACTCTCTTGACCGTTCTAGGATTTATCTTGTAGTGTCTTGCAGCAGCATAAATCGATTGAAATTTTAGTTTTTCTCTGTTTTCTAAATTTATTGAAACAACAGGTTTTACCGGACATCTAAAATTTAACCCATTACAACCTCGTCCTCGTCTGCTATTTACTTTTGACGTGACAAGTTCGAGATTTATTAAACGATTGTCTGTTTTAATACCGTTGACGTGGTCTATTACTAAACCGTTAGATATAGGTCCGTTAAAAGTTTCGTAAACACGTTTGTGGCTATATTAACCAACTTGATCTGTTTGTGTTCCTCTAACAGTTATTCTAAGATAACCGCTGATGTTCATAAAACCAACAACTTTTTTCGTTTGAATATTTCGAATAATTCCTTTGTCAGAAGCCTCTAAAAGATCAAATACGAGATGAGGTTGAAATTCATCTTGCAAAGACAAGTTTTCAATGTTATCATCAGTAACCGCGTCGTTGCCATGTTATACTCGTTGTCCTTCTGGTATATCTCCGCAAAACAAAGTGTAAATAAAATCTTTCCTAAACATTTCAACTCTCTTAGCGTTATCACCTTTAACGCTAATCTTATAACCAGCAGGTGTTGCTTTACCAAACTGTTGTCCGTATTTCACATGTATCACCAACCCTAACATATTTCCCGCGTATAAGTTATATTTGGGATGAACATGGTAGTGTTCTTGCTCTCTTGCGATTGTCATTATACCATAAGCATTTTATATCTCTATTTTTTTTCAACTAGCGCGTGCGCATTGTGCGGTGAGATATCAATTAAATATATAAAATGTTATATAACAATGCTGAAATTGAGAGATATAGCCAAAAAGAGCCTTATAGAAGAATCTACAAAAATAGCCACTGCTTTTGCAGGATTTGATAACAGTTATAAATTTGATAATCAAAATATTTTAGCAAATTTTAACTCTACAAATTTGTTTCATCTTCTGCATCAGACTGTAACGCTTGAACTTGCCGTTCATAAATGTATCAAGCTAATAGTACAGTATCATGTTATTTTATCAAAGTTACATGCACCTCAAAAAGATATACTCGATAATGTAGATTTCAACAACGAGATTACCAAACCATATTTAACAGCTAAATCTCGGAAAATATTAGCTGGAACAAATATTTCATCAGTCACCGATGAAATACATCAGGAAATAAATAAAAAATTGGAGGAAATTACTGCATCAGGATCGGGTTAGAAATTTGAAATGATAAAAGAAGTTTTATTTCACACGGCAAAATATAACGTACTTCGCGGTAGTTCTTACGTTGATCTCTCTCAAAAAATTAAAACCAAAAAATATTGCATAAACTAGAAGAACTTTGATAACAAATGTTTCCAGTTGGCTATTCTTTCTGAGATGTTTCTAGCAGAAAAACACGCTGATCGCGTCGACAAGTGTTTTAGTCACGTATAAAAATTAAATTTTAATGGCTTTGACTTTCCAGTTGCAGAAAATCAAATACCAAAGTTTGAAAAGCAAAATAATATTTCAATTAATATATTTGGTCTTGACGAGCGTGAAAATGTTTATCCAAGGAATATTTCAGAAAAAGCTTCGCAATCGACAATAAACTTGCTGTTTTATAAATATCATTACGTTTGGATAAAAAAACTTTAACGGCCTATTTGGCAGGCAATATGGTAAAGATACAAATAAGAAACATTTCTGCTACTGTTGTTTACAAGGTTTTTCTAAGGATGAAATCTGCAAGAGCATCTTAAATACTGTGTTAATATTCAAAAAATAACATTGCCAGGAGAAAAAGAAAAAGTGTTAAAATTTAAAAATTATTATCATAAATTAGATATTCCGTTTGTTATTTATGATGATTTCGAATGTCTACTTGTCCCTGTGTCAGGCGCAGAAAATAATCCAAATAAATCAAACACCAGAAAAATACAACAATATGTTCCCTGTGGAGTAGCTTATAAAGTAGTTTGTTGCGCTAACGATAGTTTATCAGGTCCAATAAAATTTTATAGATTTAAAAATCCTGCCGTGTGGTTATAACAAAATTTAATAGACGATGTTAATAAAATTTTCAACAGATTGTCTAAAACAGCTCCAATAAAAATAACGCCCAAACAACAACTTGATTTTGATGAGGCAGTTAATTGTCATATCTGCGAGAAACCTCTAGGCGATGATAAAGTGCGCGATCACTGTCATCTAACCGGCCAATATCGCGGAGCAGTACATAATAATTGTAACTTGAAATTTCATGCGCCAGATTTTATTCCTGTCGTTTTACATAATTTTTGTGGTTATGATAGTCATATCATTGTCTAAGCATTTGGCGATGAGGAAATTAAATCCAAACTAAAATTAAATAATGTAATAGAATGTATTCCAAACAATTTTGAAAAGTATATGTCATTTACGCTTGGCAAATTACGTTTCATCGACAGTCTGCAATTTATGGCAGCACCATTAGACGAGCTTGTAAAAGGCTGTAGCAGTTTCAATAATTTAAAAAGTTGCTTTGGTGAAGACTACGTCTCTCTGACAAAGAAAGGTGCCTTTCCGTATGAGTACCTCGACGACTGGAGCAGGTTTGATGAAACTTCTCTTCCTGACAAAGATAATTTTACTCGCAGCTAAAAAATGAAAATATTACAGATGACGATTACAAATATGCACAAGATATTTGGAATAAATTTGGTTGTAAGACACTTGGTAATTATCATGATTTGTATTTGAAAACAGATGTATTATTGCTAGCAGATGTTTTCGAGAGTTTTCGTAAAGTTAGTCATTAAAATTATCGCTTACACCCATGTTGGTATTTTTCTACGCCAGGATTGTCATGGAATGCTCTGCTAAAAACAAGCAGGATAGAACTGGATCTCTTATCCAATGTTGATATGTTTAATTTTATTGAAAAAGGGATTTGCGTCGGAATTAGCGTTATAACGAAAAAAATATGCGGTAGCTAATAATAAATACTTAAAAAATTACGATAAACATTTACTCTCAATTTATATTATTTATCTTTATCTTAATAATTCATATGGTTGTGCTATGTCAGAACTAATGCCGTGTAGTGGATTTCATTGGATAACTCCAGATCAATTTCTTAAAGAAACTGAAAAAGATTTACCAGAAAATGTCAGTTATTTTGTTGAAGTTGATCTCGATTATTTTAGTTCGTTACATGATCTACATAACGGCTATCCGTTTTGTGCAGAATCAATGATGATCGATTATAGTTTGTTATCTCCTGAACAACAAGCAATGACAACAGCAATGAATTCGATCGATAATAAGCTAGTTCCAAATTTGTTAAATAAAAGAAATTGCGTGATACATTACAAAAATTTAAAACAAGCAGTAGATGCTTTACTAATTCTGAGAAAAGTTCATCGCGTTTTAAAATTTAATCAGTCACGGTGGATGTCAGTTTGTTTTGATTTAAATACCAAACGTCGTGCTATTGCTAAGACCGACTTGGAGAAAAACTTTTTCAAGTTGATAAACAATTCCGTGTTCGGTAAGACTATGGAAAATATAAGAAAGCGAGTCAATATTGAAATTGTAAATGATGTAAATCGCGGAAATAAATTAGTTAACGATGACGATTTTGTCAGTATGAAAATATTTAATTAAAATCTTGTTGCAATACAGCTACGAAAGACAAATTTAAAGTTAAATAAACCAATTTATATTGGTGCAGCTGTACTTGACATATCAAAATGGCTAATGTACAACTTTCACTATAATTTTACCAAAAAGCAGTGGCCAGATTCGGAGTTGCTATTTATTGATACGGATTCACTTGTTTATAACATGAAATGTGAGGATTTATTTGATTTATCAGATTATCCAAAAAGTAGCGCATTTCATGATGATACAAATAAAAAAAAATCATCGGCAAGATGAAAGATGAATTTATTTTTGCGCCAATTAAGGAATTTGTTGGACTAAGAAGTAAAATGTACGCCGTAATTTTAGATGACGATAAACTGACAAAAAAGCAAAAGGTATTCCGCAAGGATATGTAAAGAAGTGTATGAAATTTGATAATTTTAAAGCAGCGCTAAACACTTGCACTAATTTTATTAAAACAAATGTTATCAGAACAAATCATCACAAACTTGAAACAGATACAATTATAAGTAATTTTGATGATAAGAGATATTACGAGGACGGAATTAATACGTTAGCCTTTGGATATTGTTGCGATGACAGATCTGTACTTGACATTATATTTTCCGACTAGGGTATAAAATTTTGTATGAACAATAAAAATAATGTTTGAAAATTTGACGGTGACACGTAGCAACAATAGCAAGATCAAATATCTAACGATAGACCGTAAACAATTGACAGTTGAAATTAACGATGAAACGTCGGGAATATGTTTCAGTGGCCGTGACAGGCTAAAACTTTCACTTATCAGATCTGGTAACAGCGAGTATTTTAATTATCTCGAAAAATTGAACCAGAAATTGTCAGAAGGATTTAATAACTTTCATGATCAGATAAGTCAACAAAAATATACTATACTTACCATCGATCTTGATCGATCAAAAGTATTTTCTATTGACCAAAAATATCCTCTTAATAAACTAGAAATGAAAGATTAATTTGAGTGTCGTCGTTGTGTGAGCGGGAGAATAAAGTTTGGTCTCTATTATCATGATGATGAAATATTTCTAATTTCAACAGTTGAAACGCTGATAATCGGTGATGGAAATCTTTAAAAAAATGAAAAAAGGAGAAAAACTTACCTGCTCACGTACCGATCCACTTGCAAAATGACCACGAAGAAAATTTCTGTCCGCCTTTTATAGCGTTATTCTGGAAATTTCGCTATCTTTTACCTGACAGAGTTATATATGTTCCAGAATGCTCTGGAATTACGTGTAGGTTATAGTAGTAATAGAAAACAAGGTTCCTAGATCAGAGAACCCCTCCCCCCCCCCCCGACAAACATATTTTGTCAGAAATATGCTAGAAAGTGAAAGTCGTTATTTTGAGCTAGAAAAGGCTGCTGACAAAAGTGTTAACATGGAAGGGTTAGAGGGGGGAGGGGGTCTCTGGGCTACAAACCCTGTTTTCTATTACTACTTCTGTTGTTCTAATTAGTCTGAGAAGTGTTAGCTGCTGTTTCATATACACTGACTGGTATATTGATTTCATTATCAAATGTTTATATGTTGGATTTTTATTGGATATTTAATAATGCGATGTTTATATTATCAAGTTTAAATTTTTGTGGCCATATAGATTAGATCTATTTGGGTGTATTACTGGTTCTACTGCATACAAACATCGTATATTGCCACCATTATGTACATTAGGAAATTGTATATTTTTGTATTCAATTTGGTAAATGTATGCATGACTTTCCTGCTATTGGCCGAAATTTATCAACGTGTAAATTTAATTATTCAAATGCCATTGCGTATCTACATTGATTTCCTGATCAGACTGTATATCTGACATATGATACAGTTCTTCAACTTTACTTTATATCTCGTTTTGTTCATTATGGGTTTCTATGATATCAATGTACGTGATGATGGCGATGTACTCCATCTTCGTCTTTTTCTTTTCTTTTAAGTGAAATCGATAAATCTAGCTTGAGTTTTACTGAATCCTGATTTATCTGTTATTTTCCATGGCTCAATGTTGTCAGCATATAAATAAAAAACAATGTTATTAGTTTCTTCTCCAGCTTGAAATCTATATTCACTTAAACTTGTATTAAGTAGTCTTGCTCCCTTTTTGCGATAATTCTTCTTTAATAGTTTTATTCACAAATTTTAATATATTTCTCTTTCATCAGAAGCATTAAAGAAGGTTTTAATTTCTTTCTTTCAGATTTTAGAATTTTTGCATAAAGCATATTCTTTGTGACTTGCGTAATGCTTTTCTTTTAAACAAATTTACAGCGAAAGAATTTAGTTATTGTTAGGGTTTATCAATAATAATATTAGTGTGAATCTACTTTGTACGGTAAAACATCGTATTATGGCCTTTCACGTTTAGAGATATCTTTCATTTGGTTCTGTTTTCTCAGGTTCTGATGCATAATACCATTGGGTTTGATTAATAAGTATGTCTCCAATTTTGATAGGAAATTTTAAAAAAGTACATTTAAAACACCAGATGGAATTGGAACTAACAAAGCTTCAACTTTGGAAAGTAATGACGGGAATACAAATTCCGAAAGAGGAAAAGGAGAGGCGAAAGTAAATGCAGAGAAAGAAAACGAAGAAAAAGAAATGCAAATGGAGAGATAGGAAAGGGAGGGGCAGGAAGAAAAAGAAGAGAGAGATAAAAAAAAAAATACAGAAAGAGGAAAAGGAAAGGCAGATACAAATGCAGAGAGAGAGAGAGAGAGAGAGAGAGGAAAATGGGAGGGGGGAAAGAGATAAGCAGATGCAGACAGAAGGAAGGAAATATCAATACAGATTAAAATACTTAGAACTGAAGAACAGTAAACATATTAAGGTGTTATGTTACCAGAAATATTGGGTTAATATACCCTTGTCTGGAAATAGTAGGTAAATACTTCCTTGACTTTGAGAAAATTGTTGAAAATTTTAAACGCCCATGAGAGCACTGGACATTGCTATACAAAGTGTATTTATTGGAAAAGCTAGTGAAATGTACACTTCATTGTAAGTACAAGAATGTGCGGATTAGAATGTGGTTAAGGAATGTATATTGAAGGTTTTGAGCTGGTACCTGAGGCAAAGGTTTAGTAATTGTAGAAAAGAAACTGCATAAACCAATGTCGAAATTTCAAGGGAAAAAGAACAATTATTTAATAAGTGGTGCTAAAACAAAAAGTTTGATAACCACAGACAGCTAATGTTAGTTGAAGAGTTAACGAACTGCACCCACCACGATGTCATGACCAATCTTGATGAGCTAAAAGTGTACACTTTGGAAAGTGCTGCTCGCACAGCTGATGATTATTTCATGACGCACAAAGTTTCACTTGTCAACAGTTCTTCCTCTGAAGATTTATTTTTGGGAAAAAATTATCTCAGTCTCATACGAGTATTTCCAGTTCTCAGTTTGGCACAACTTTTAGTATCAAATATCTGTTAAGAACTACCAGAATTCCATATCTCCCTACCTGTAAAAAATAAATGGCACGTAATTTATGATAGCTACAGATTGAAAAATAACCAACAGAATAAAGAAAGAGCAATTCCAGATGCTCTTGCTTCAGTAAGGTCAAGGACACAGTATTGTAATGAAAGAATTCCATTTTGTTGAGTCATGTAAACTCCAGCCTGGTTTGGAATGATGGATAAATAAATACGAGAAAATTGCCATTTCTTCATAATTTATAATGTTTGAACAGACTATTTCTCAAATGTATGTTCTTTCGAACTTGTATTTTTATCGATATGTTCTTTGCAGATATTTTGTTTATTGTCCATCTGTCTCTATTGCATATGGCTTATTGATTAGTTGTTTCCACTTTATTCTATTTCAGCTGCTATCGCTGCTGGTAAAGCTGAAACCTATGTTTTCCCTTTGGAAAGCCGTCATAGGTGTGATTGGTTTGGTATGTTATATATATATATATATATATATATATATATATATATATATAT
>JAECUM010034967.1:0-11527 GCA_016617855.1 Megalonaias nervosa
TATATATATATATATATATATATATATATATATATATATGTATTAGACTTTTATACAAAGATGTATCACAGGTACTTGGGAATTAAACTGTATATTTTAATCGAATTTAATTTAATTGTGTGAGTTGTTTCCCTTATTGCCCTTCATACATTGTACCCGGTTAAAGAAAAGGAAAAAAAGAAAATTCTAGTAAATTTATCATATTTAATCCCTCGGTACTGATCCAAGACGGCATTATCGTCCATAAAGACATGTAAACACCCATCTAAACTTCCAGCTTAAATACCGATACTAGAAAACCTAGTAAATCAACTGCCAAAAGCAGATACCCGTCTCCTCCACAAAGTTTACGAGAATCTTCAAATGAGTAGCTTGGCAAGAAATCTGCCCCCGCCGAATAAAAGCTGCTTGATGGGAATGTTGGGCCCCAACTGGTTGAGTAGATACGGGCACTTAAACGCTGAATGAATAACCCGTACTCTTAATTCTCCTATAATAGGTGAGTTTCATTTAATCACTTATGCCTCAGATTTTTGTAAGTTCTCAACTCATACCATTGAATACCCTGTATAAATCAGTTACCGAAATGTAACCATGGTAAAGAAGGAATATTTCTATTAAGCATCGCTACAAAAAAAAAATTTCTAGAGAAATTATTTCATTTCTAACTTTTCTTTTTTCTTTTCTTCAGTTTCACACTTGCACTTCATATTTGAGTAGACATGGATGGTCTTTTTATAACAAATATTTTATATAATTTTCCATCATAGCATTACAAACTAAAATACCAGATCAGATGGTTTGGCTGACTGGCGCCGACGAGCGCGCGCCCACCCACACCCACACCCACTCGCGTGTTTCTTTTTAGGGCGTATCTTTACATATATATCTTAATGTACATACTTCATTTTAAAATTGTGATATAGTACTTTATGTAACACAGAATAATTTATCCAGTCTTTATCAGAACCCATCAACCACTAAAACAGCTTGTCGCAGGTCGATTTCTAACCTAAGGGCGCGTCCATAGCTGCTTCTTTTGATGTGAATTGCTATGCACTGAGAATATTCATTGATATATTTAAGAAAACAGTTGTAATGTTGCAGCTCTGTGGAGTTTCCTCCTAGCCATAGCTTGTACCAACTCTAAAGATGTGGAGTTTCCCCATCCTTCTGGTCATAGCTTGTACCAACTCTAAAGCTACGGAATTACCCCATCCTCCTTGCCATAGCTTATACCAACTCTAAAGATGTGGAGTTTCCCCATCCTTCTGGTCATAGCTTGTACCAACTCTAAAGCTGCGGAATTACCCCATCCTCCTTGCCATAGCTTATACCAACTCTAAAGATGTGGAGTTTCCCCATCCTTCTGGTCATAGCTTGTACCAACTCTAAAGCTACGGAATTATCCCATCCTCCTTGCCATAGCTTATACCAACTCTAAAGATGTGGAGTTTCCCCATCCTTCTGGTCATAGCTTGTACCAACTCTAAAGCTACGGAATTACCCCATCCTCCTTGCCATAGCTTATATCAACTCTGAAGCTGTGGAGTTTCCCCATCCTTCTTGCCAAAACTTGTACCAACTCTAAAGCTGAGGAGTTTAAAATTCTCCTAGCTATAACTTGTACCAACTCTAAAACTGTGGAGTTTCCCCATCCTTCTAGCCATAACTTGTACCAACTCTAAAGCTGACTAGCACTACTGACTGTAAAACCATCACCTACATAACTCAGTATCTCAAAACAACATTACGCTGGGAAAAATGAAGACAACGGGTTTTAACAGACAATCTTTTGCATGACCGCGGACATATTACCGGCTACATTGTAGGGGCAAATGGTTGGGGCGTGGATGGGGTGGGGTGGGGTGGGGCGTGGCCATCCTCAAAACGTATAAGTTTTAATTACAACTGGACGGTTAAAGGCTTACAGTGCTTCGCCCCATTGGCCTCTGCTAAAGTTAGTCCATCAGACCCTTTGCCTACTTGTTAGCCTCTCCCCCCCCCCCCCACAGAGACGATATTTCGTGATCTTCCACTGCACCGCGACTGCAGGGAGAATTAAATTATCATATGATGAGAATCTTTCCAGCCATGGTCACATGATCACATGCTGAGAGTCTTTCCAGCCGTGGTCACATGCTCACATGATGAGTCTTTCCAGCCGTGGTTGCATGGTCACATTATGAGAGTCTTTGCAGCCATGGTCACCTGGTCACATGATGAGAATCTTTCCAGCCGATGCAGATTACAACACTTATTCTTCGCTCTACTTGTAAAGTTTCTAATGAAATTTCTAGAAAAATTTAAATGGATATTGAAGTTGTTATACATTCCTATTTTTTAACTGATTACGGCAATTAAACAATAAAGCATGTGCAGTCGTGATAGGCCAATGAAAGGCGAACTGATTTACAGTCAGTTAAATAGCTCTGTATCACTCCGTCTGGTTCCCTGCGTAGTATGCTCCCTGCGTTGCACTCGCTATACTAAGTCAGGTGAACGCCGACGCCATATTGTCACGTGATCAAAACAAATGGCCTCTTATGGAGCGATCTCTTTAATCTAACCGTGGCACATTTATTCCTTTAATATTCTGTATGTTAGTGACACAATGCGAACTTTATTAATACTTTTGATTTGAACTATAGCAGTAGTTATCTTGTGTTCAAGCTTAACCAGCAAATCGCTGACGTAGGTATTTTTACAAATATTTCTACAATTAGGCGAAGACGAAGTATAGGGATACACACAACAATATTTTTTTAATATTGCACATTTCCCACAACGTCATTTCAAAAATTCCTTTTCCAATCGATTCCTTAATACATTTTACGTCGAAATTGATATGAGGTTATGCACAGCAGCTCCCATTTTACCAGGGGTGTTTTGCAAATATTGGCAATTTCACACTGCGTCATCTAAAATATTCTAGTTGCAATGAATTCCTTGATCAATTTTACATAAATACGTATATATCGTTTTCCATGACATCCCAAATTTTGTCAAATATTAGGATCGATATAACAACCCTCTCCTACGAAGGGGCGAAAGTGATGATATTTTGTCAAATATTGCACATTTCGACTGCATCATGTACGACATTCCATTTGCTATCGATTACCTGATAATTATTACGTCGGAATTGATATAAGGTGATAGAACATTCCTTAATTGGCCAAAGGTTAATACCAAATCCCTTCAATGAAGGGGGGGGGGCAGGGGGCAAATGTTGTCAAAAGCTGAATATTTTAGACAGCGTAATCTCAATGTTCCATTTTAAATCAATTGTTTGATCAAGTTTACATTGATATTGATGTATCGTTCAACATGACAACCCACATTTTGCGAAATATTGAGACCAAAATATCAACCATTTTTTTTTATTAAGTTGACAATTTGGCTAACATTGGACATTTCTTACTGTCATCTAATCAGTTCCATTTCAAATTGATTTCTTGAAAGAAAGTGGAATAGCATCCCCTACAACCTGAGGTGGGGGTGAAGGAGTCTAAAATACCATCAGACAAACTTTATTGGGAGTGGACCCTATCAATAAGTCTTTGGGAGAGTAGGAGCCAAATTTCTTGCTACACAATTTACACTGATATTGATATTTTACTGTAAATATATTCTATTCATTAAGCAAGACACATTAATTGCCTCCACATGATACAAATTTAATGTGCTGCTGTATTGCAAGATTTCCAAAACATACCATGAATTGCATTCAGGTTTCATTCACATGCTTGCACAGGCGCCCGCAGGAGTTTCTGCAGGGGGGGGGGCGGTCAGGATTTTTGGACAATCAGTCACGGCCGGGAGAGTAAGTATAAGAAGCAGTCTGAAACTAAAGCTAATATTTATTAAGCGTTTTGAACAAAATCTTGTGACATATTTTCAGCTTCATTTGCATGATTAAACTTGTCGGAATATATATATATATATATATATATATATATATATATATATATATATATATATATATATATATTTGCAGTATAATGGGGGGGTCACGTGACCCCCCTTGACCCATGCTGCGGGCGCCCATGCATGCTTCTATTGTTAAGATTTTTCAAAATTCACTCACTATATCATCATAACTGAAAGACAATGTTACTACATTTAATGTTAAGCACTGTACAGAACTTTTAATGTTCTCATCGCTAATTTGATTTGCATATCAACTTTTTTGGAAAAAGAGATAAAACGTCATTCATGACTTTATGTTAGATTATTGAGATCATATATACACTCACAATCGTAAGAGATGCTGTCACGTTCATTTTTTTTTTTCCTTTCATATGTGTACACATGGGCGTAAATTGAAATATGTATCACATTTGCATATAACTATATATAATGAATACTGTTTTCAATATTTAGTTAATAAAATTCCAAAACTTAGAATAAACTTAATTTTTCAGTATCAATGTAATGCTGAGAGATGTATTATTAAGGCTAACATTGTAGACAAGTTGAGACAAATATTTCATATTTATTTTGTACTTTTCATCATTACTGAAGTATGACATGAAACTGAACAGTATTTTCATTTCTTATACTGTCACAATCATTCATCCAAATATATGTCCTAACAGTGATTTCTCAATTTAACCAAATGTGTTGTTAGATTTAAATATAAAAACAAATAAAACACACTGACATGTACATTAAAGAAATCATTGAGCTTAGTATGAATAAATATGGACAGCAGTAACTCTGAGTTACTTTGATTTAAATGAAAATGTATAAAATATAACACTTACATATGTGACTTTCTTAGTTTCTCTTTGTCATCTGTCATTGTCATGTTCTGATAACTAAATACATATAGTTATATGCAAATGTGATACATATTTCAATTTACGCCCATGTGTACACATATGAAAGGAAAAAAAAATTTAAAAAAATGAACGTGACAGCATCTCTTACGATTGTGAGTGTATATATGATCTCAATAACATAAAGTCATGAATGACGTTTTATCTCTTTTTCCAAAAAAAGTTGATATGCAAAACTGAATAAGATGCATCAAGTCCTTTAATTTCCAAAACATGTACCTTTTTATTTACAAAGTGCCCCTGAATCATTCGACCAAATTACTACTCTCTTTGAGGAACTCCTAGCTAAATCATTATTAATCTTTGGCAAAACCTGTGCTGTTACATAGAACAATATATTAATATCAATGTAAAATTGATCAAAGAATTTATTGGAAATGGAACATTGAGATGATGCTGTCTAAATTGTTCAGTTTTTGGCAATATTTACCCCCTCCCCCGGCCTCTTCATAGACGGAATTTGGTATTTTGGTATTGATCTTTGGCCAACTAAGGCTATCACCTATCACCTTATATCAATTCCGACGTAATAATTATCAAGTAATCGATAGCAAATGGAATGTCGTACATGATGCAGTCGAAATGTGCAATATTTGACAAAATATCATCACTTTCGCCCCTTCGTAGAAGAGGGTTGTCTAATATTTGACAAAATTTGGGATGTCATGGAAAACGATATATACGTATTTATGTAAAATTGATCAAGGAATTCATTGCAACTAGAATATTTTAGATGACGCAGTGTGAAATTGGCAATATTTGCAAAACAATCGTTACCCACACCCCTGGTAAAATGGGGAAGATATTTTTGTCTTAATCTTTGGCAAAATTAAAGCTGCCGTGAAGAACCTCATATCAATTTCGACGTAAAATGTATCAAGGAATCGATTGGAAAAGGAATTTTTGAAATGACGTTGTGGGAAATGTGCAATATTAAAAAAATATTGTTGTGTGTATCCCTATACTTCGTCTTCGCCTAATTGTAGAAATATTTGTAAAAATACCTACGTCAGCGATTTGCTGGTTAAGCTTGAACACAAGATAACTACTGCTATAGTTCAAATCAAAAGTATTAATAAAGTTCGCATTGTGTCACTAACATACAGAATATTAAAGGAATAAATGTGCCACGGTTAGATTAAAGAGATCGCTCCATAAGAGGCCATTTGTTTTGATCACGTGACAATATGGCGTCGGCGTTCACCTGACTTAGTATAGCGAGTGCAACGCAGGGAGCATACTAAGCAGGGAACCAGACTACGCTTACCATTGACCTAAATAGAAACAAAGCAACATGCACGTAAACGTGGTACTTACTCTTCTCTATTGCGAATGCAATGAGTCACACACATTTCTTCTAAATTTGTCAGGTAATTGAAAGACACGAAGTTTACGATAATTGACACTAAAATTTGGTTGATAGCTAAAGGATTAAACAATTTCCTTCTATGGTTGATAGCTAATAGATTAAACAACCTCCTTCTGCGTTCTTCCTGCGCCACTTCTTTTCGCTCATGGATATCATTTACCGCTGTTGTTTTCCATATTAACGCAACTAAATGCAACGATATAATTTATAGATCGAGTACGTAATGAATAAACTTGATGTAATATATTGAAAACAACACCTGCCATTGTATGCCATGACAAAGTTAAGTTTATACAATGCTTTGTACAGGAGAAGCTTTCTTTATGCAGGGTCAAACAAGCTCTATATACTTCCTGTGTAGGGTTTTGAGACACCCCAGCCCCTTAAAAAAAAAAAAACACCACCACCAACAACAACAAGAAAAACCAACAAAAACAAAACAACTAAACCAACCAACATCGGTGACAGTATTTAATTAGCGATTTAAACACTATCGCAGAAGATTCTCTTTCTAAATACTACTCGAAAGTAGAAAATGCAATATGTTCGTACAGAAATTAAAATTTAAAAAAAGCTACATTAAATGTGAAAGTGTAAATACATTATGAACAGTTCATACCATTCCGTATTAATGTGTGCTTTTTACGGGGCTTTCTGGGACTTTGTAGCGGGCTTCGTGCGGTGTTTTAGAGGGTTCTATAAATATATAGAACACGAGTCAAAACTGATTAACAAACATATCAATGTCGTTTTTCCATTGGCTACTAGAAAATGTACTGTTTTGTGTCATATTATGCAAATATCCTCTGGGTTAACTTTCGATACCTTCGTACTGTTTGAAATATTGTAACATGCTATAAAGCTACTGTTACATTTAAGTTAACAGACCATTTCATAATTTTTATATGTATAACAATGATGTCATCATGTCATGTAAAGCAGAACGAATGTATTTCGGTTATATAACTGCATTATTCTAAGGTTTTATCAAATAAATCAGTAATATTTCATCTCTCTCTCTCTCTCTCTCTCTCTCTCTCTCTCTCTCTCTCTCTCTATATATATATATATATATATATATACACACACACACACACACCGTTGTATGAAGCTATTTACCATGCTTTTATGATGCCGGAAAATCTAGACTGCCTTAAATGACTGATTTAGTTTTTCCTTTACTGATTACCATGTCAATAATCATGCAAAACGCTATTAATAAATGCTTCGGCACATTAAAGCAGTGTTCTCTTTGATCCCATCAGTAACAATTTACCATCAGAGAACCTCCCTACTGAAGTAGTCCATTCTGGCACATCAAAGGTCACGAAAAACAACAGGGAAATGACATTTCTTGCATTTTGCATAGCTATTACATTTGTTACTATATCACCGTAAATGCCAAAATGTAAGGTACAGTTATTATGTCACCGTAAATTCCAAAATGTAAGGTACGGTTATTATGTCACCGAAATTGCCAAAATGTAAGGTACAGTTTACAGTTGGCTGGGTTTTGGTTTGAGTTTATCCTCTCGAATTGAGAACTTCTGTTACCTTCTCATAAATGTGAGTGGAAATTGGTTCTGAACGGCTGTTTCAACACCTTATTGGCTATCAAAACGGGAGCTAAGTATCTTTTCCAAGGCAACACCGATATAGCCGACCCTTGATGTCCTGGACTGGTATCGAACTCGCAACCTTTGGATTGCGAATTTAGCGCTTTACCAATTGAGCTACAAATAGTGTAATTTTCTACACAATTCTTCCAGACATACATACACATACACGCACACCAAGAAACAAAACAAAATAACAATACACTCTTTCTTTTAGGGTGTTGATATTTCAGATGAACTATAAGTTCCTCTCCTATTGCAAATATATCAGAATTTAAATAAACATAGGTCTGAATTTTCACATTGGCCCCGGGTGGCCAAGTGGGCTAAAGCGCTTGTCTTTAGCGATCACTGCCAACTCACTTCAGTCCGCGTTGGTTCCAGTCTCGGGCTAGGCCAATATGGGTATGTTGAGAAAGATTGCAAGTAGCTTAAGTCACCGTGAAACGGATGTTCGTATCGGGGTCTCCCCGGGTTCTTCCTATACCAGTTTTACTGGCCGCCATGTATAGCCTCTCTTGTTTTGGAAAATGGCGTCAAATCCACAACAACAACACCGATTCATAATTTACTTTTCAAAGCCTTACTCTGGAAACAGAAGGCCCTCCAAAATATTTTATACAGAAGCGCCCAAAGACCAAGAGGAAAAATTCAGATTACCCCCATGACCCGTTCTGACATAAGACCGTGTCGATCATACAATAAAAGAGACAAGGCAAGTAACCTCCAAAAACTTCGTTCCTCGCTTGACCCTCGATTTCCTTCTGCTATTTTCGTCCTGGAAGGCACACGACCATAATCGTTGTTTTACTCCTGAGATATTTTACTATTCATCAAGCCATGATTGATTTTTTCTGAGTTGCACCAAACTGAAGTTACGGGCTCCAAAATGTACGAATAATGCAAATTTTGCAACGAGCTCTATTTTACTAAGAGATACGGTGTTTGCGACACTACGAAATATAATTCGTTCAAAAGGTAACATCATGAACCAGAGGCGTGGGTGTTATTTAAGTATTACACTTTGAGTCAATCATATTTCGCCCTTAACGTGTGTCTCATAGTTGGGATGTTTTGAAAATGAGTGTTACGTGTATTCGATTTGTGTGGACTTAAGATAATTCTTCTGCAACGAGAAAAACCGGTGGACTTTAATTTTCGTTTCGTCAATGTAAATTTCGTTTCGTTAAAGTTTATGTTCTGCTTTTAAATGTTTGTCGGGCTTTGTAGTGCCATCTAGCATCTTAGTTTTGGGTCACGTGGTTCCGCCTGGGTATATATACGGACCAAGTGGCTGCTATGGTGATGTGTTAAGAACCGGTACCGTGTGAAGACGTCCTCTTGCAAGTGAAGCAGTATAACCACCCCGCCAGAGCAAACACATTTTGTTGGTCTTATTTCGTCGGACAGGAGAGGGTCAGGCCAGGGAATCGGAAAAGAGTAGTAACAAGGTCTTTCGTCGACCAAAAGACAGGCGCTAGAAGGCTCGACCAAGGAACGCAGAGGTCTTACGACAATACACGTTTAGAAGGAGGTTAACTCTTCTTTCATCATTTCGCACTGTCTTCTCTCTCTGTCGATCTCAATCGATTAACGACGAGACTGGGCGACCAGAAGAAGACAGTCGGCGACTCTGCGACACAGTCGGCAAACTCTGCGACCAAGTCGGCGACACAATCGGCGACTCTGCAACACAGTTTGCGATCCAGTCGGCGACTCTGCGACCGAGTCATCTACACAGTCGGCGACTCTGCGACACAGACTGCGACCCAGTCGGCGATTCTGTGACCAAGACAACGATCCAATCGACGACACAGTCGACGACCACTGGACACCCAGTCGACGACTCAACGACCTAGCGACTCAGTCGGCGACCCAGTCGAAGACCCAGTCGGCGACAAGAAGCCAGGAATAAGACGGTATCTCGCTGAGGTAGAAATCTATCGCACTCTGGAGCGCCAGTCCTCAGACAGGTTCAGCGGGATATCACTCCAAATACAAAGACCTGTCCTAAAGAACCTGAGATAGCGAGACTCGGGTAGTGTAGCCGAATGAGCATTCCGCTACACTTCTATGGAACAGGATTCCCTAAAGCTGAATTAAGTTAATGGTAAGTTGGAACATACGTTTGCATCTACCACTGTTCTCAGATAAGGAAAGAATACAGTAATGGGCAAACTAATTAGAAAAATGCTTTTCACAATAATATAGCAATGGCTTCCACGCCTGACTTTCATGAGGTATAAGAATTGATCTACAACGTCGCAGAACGAAGCAGCGCAGTCAGTGGGAGAAATTCTCCGAAGCCGTTTCTAAGCCCAGTGAAACAGAACCCATAGCTGAGATATACAAGCACTTCAAGGCATTTGATATTGCTGGATACAAACGTAGAAAGTTTGGCGTATTCGACTTGGTGCAATATTCAGTGACGGATCATTTGATCTCTTTTGGCCGAGACTGACTGGAGAGAAATTCTATTCAGGCTTTCAAGCAAATTTTGTGAAGAGTCCAGAAAGAACAAACCTGTTGATTTACAAAAGCTGGAACTAAAAGTTCATATTACCATAACATGAAAATATTGTATGTTGCTTGATAACTCCATGCAATTCTAGCACATAGTCTAGATTTTAACCTTGGAATTCAGATACCACTGTAGACACACGAAGCACAAAAAGGCGACTGGTAAAGCAACCAATTCAATAACGTTGTGTGTATATATAAAGTTTAATGGCATTTGGGCCCAATCAATGCAAGGAAGCCTGCATTTGGCAAACGTAAACTCATTCGGCAGAACACGCCATTATGATTATTGCAAAGCACGATTGATCGCGTTACGTTTTGGCTTCGGTGCTCGATCATGCCTTAAATGTGGTGTCGGAGTAAAGTTGCGTAATCAGCTTTTGGACTCTGCGGACAAGCATTATCGCGATCGGCGGCGGCGAAGACTTGCCAAAAAGAATGTGGAACCTGTTGTCGAGAAAAAACCCAACGATGCCGTTGAGGAAACATACAATGAAGTCGATTAAATAATATCCATCTTTGATGGGTTTGAGGTTTCTGATCCTGGTAAAGTGAAAATACCTCAATAATTAATTTCCGGAATAAGCATTCAGACAAAGTTTTCCCCTTTAATATAGGCATACCGACTGTGAAGCAGCTTGGACAATTCGTGCAAAAGCGTGTAATAAGGATACCAAGCTATCTGACACAGCCTGGTATACTTACAGTATTAGGACTCACACATGAGCTGCGTTAATCTGTAAGGAAGCTTCGTGAGGCAGCATCGCATGTCAGGCGAGCTGAAATTGCACGTATGGTTGCTGATTACCAAGGCAGCTATTGTATCGCAGATGTTATTGCAAATGCAAGCTGCCGCATATGTACATCAACAAACCCAAGTCTCCAAGTTCACGATGTATAGGCGCTCTGGTGATTTCGAAGCTTCCATCAAACATGCGACTGGGAACCATATCAATGTTATAGCACGCAGAGCCCCCTGGGTGGAAGATAAACATTATTCTCGTTTCGGACTTTACAATACCGATAGCAGCCGTGAAAACTAAATGATCCAGCGATGGGTTTAAAACCATACGATGACTCTTTCGCAGTGGTGCCCGCGTGATCTTGAACCGCGAAGATACCGAAGCCATCAATGACGAAATCGACCAAGGTTTTGTATCGATACTAAAAATATCTAT